>JAPZEB010000026.1:5054704-5067016 GCA_029783705.1 Chaetodon striatus | reverse complement strand
GTATGTGAATGTATGTGTGTGCGCACATGAAGAATGGAAGCCTTCAGTGTACCAAGTCAAAGCGGTGTCAGCCTTTATCAATATTTGACTGCAGAACCAGAGAATGGATGAATCTTTAATATGACCTTGGAGCACAACAAAGACATGGAGACATGGGGGACAAGAGAGGGAGAGAGAGGGGATGTGGTGGGTGACAGAATGGGAGTGAGAGGGACAAAGTGGAGATGTGGAGAGAGGAAAACGAGTGGAGAAGTTCAACTTCTTGTTTTGATTTTGTCATCTTGACGGGGACAACTCAGTCGGCTCAAACAGTAAACGCTCTAAACTGGATGCTGAAGACTTGATAAACTCTAAATATTATGCAGGACTGTGCAGAACATGACTAAAAGACACACAGAGGTGAACACTATGGGAACATCTTTATATCTTTTTTACTTTACTTCCATTTCCTCTCTTTCAGATACACAGTCACCCTCACTGACATTATTTCCTGGTAGCTACAGACTAAGCACCTCCTTCTAAAGCCGATTAAACAAAGAGAGAGAAAGTAGAAAAAGAGAGACAGAGAGGACAGAAGGACACTGCAGAAACATGAGAGACAAAGTGCGAGAGTGGGGATAGAAGTAGAGTAGAGGAGAAAGAGACATACAGTAAAAATGGACGCTAGAGATGAAGAAGTGTTTGCCAGAGTACATTTAGCAGTGAGTGAAATAGAGAAGTAGAGTAGAGTTTGAACTGAGCAGCAATGGCTGAATATTTATGGAGGAGGCTGCAGAGTGCATACATTATTTTTTTCTTTTACATGCTTCTCAAATCATTCAGTGTAGGAATAAGTCTTGATTCAGTTCTTATTTCCTTTAACTTAGTAATGAGAGTTTATTATATTATGTAGTTTAGAGTCCTGTTAAAATCACTCCCTATTTACTAGTGCACTATAATTAGGTTAATCTTGTTCACTGTTTGTAGTTGTCTACAAAAAAATTCATATGTAACCCACATAATTGTGAGCCAGGAGGCTGGGGTCAGGTCATGTGATCTACGCTCTACATGCTGTTGTCTGTTATATGATAGGAACAAAGGAGGAAGTCAGGTCACATAGTATAAAGACCAAGCAAATACAGGATACTGACCAAAGACACAGGGGTTTATGTCCTGTTT
This sequence comes from Chaetodon striatus, assembly GCA_029783705.1. Lineage (NCBI taxonomy): Eukaryota > Metazoa > Chordata > Actinopteri > Chaetodontiformes > Chaetodontidae > Chaetodon > Chaetodon striatus. The sequence goes on along the minus strand of JAPZEB010000026.1, from coordinate 5,065,858 downwards.
GAAAACAAAAGTCAATGATTTTAAGCTATGTACGTATGTAACATCACATTGTCATGTGACATGATGTAGTACACAATGTGACAACATCCAACCATGATTCTTTTCCAAAAGGTAACCTAACCAAAAGGGGAGCTAAATCATAAGATGTCATAGGAACCATGTGAATAATTTTTCGTTAGATATTACAACCCAGGCCAAAATAAAGCACTTTACATGTCAACGATACTGTGGTTATTGTGTGGTTAGGTTTAGGCACAAAACCACTTGGGTATGGTTAGGAAAAGATTATGTTTTGGCTTAAAAAAAACATCATTTGGTGGCACAATTCTGGTTGGAAATACAGCCATGTCTTGGGAAAAAACACAACTGCTAATTTTTGCACTCTCCCCCGGGGAAAGAAAGAGACTGGTCACTTAAAAACAACCATGTTCCATGGCTAAAAAGCCATGATGATACAAACAAAACGGCTTCTTGCCTGGATGTTACACCAGCTACCATGCCCTCCACCTCATGATGACAAAATCTGCTCAGATAAGAAGAAACATTGACATGATATGTATGAAAAGTACAAATGTAATGTTTACGTGGTTTGCAGACATGTACAATGCCAACATTTTCTTGTGAAACCACTGTATGAAGATATGTTGATACAATTGCCTTCCACCATTTTGAAAACTGAATTTTAAGTACATGTATCCACTATGTTGTACCCACAAAAATTCTCATGGAATGAAAAAATAGTAGGTCATCCATTACATGTGCAATACTTTCTACTAACAATACCATAATGCACTGTGTCCTATTTTATAGATGCAAGCATAACCATTGTGCAACACTTCACCTGTCAGTGATGACACACACAAAAAAAGACAATGATTCATAATTGCCACAAAATTTGATACACTGCTCACTATTGAGTAAATGGTATCTGATATATAGGGAGCAGTAAATGATGTAATCCTTTTTACACAGCCCAAGACTTTAGCACACAGACATGACAGAGGTATCAATCACCTAACTCTGAGCTAGAAAGTGAATAAATATAAACTCTTCCTTTAAGAGTATCCTCAGCACAGAACACTGTAAAGATTACTACAGAAGTCGTAAGGCCTCTATTTTTTATGAATCAATGGTTCCTGTTGCTACAGAAGAATATACTGATGACTTTTGGTAAGCTCCTAAATGCTTGGTCTAACTGTGGCGCAGTTGAAAACTAGTTGGGATTAGGAAAAATAAATTATCAGTGGTTGTAGAGCCAATCCAATCCGCTCTCTGTTCCTCCCGCCCTCCACTGTTCCACAGCACCATGCCACAGGGCATACAGACAGACAGAGGAGTCTGGAGAGGCTCTGCTACAAAAGCTCCTCCTGAGAGAAAACTGATGTCCTTGTTCAGGAGGAGCAGAGACGCTACGAGTGAAAACAGCACCTTCAGTTCTGATAGCTTGGGAGGAGATAACACATTTGGTTATCATGTTGCTCTAGCCTCAGAAGATCTGCTGCCCGGTGTGGAGAGTGGTACAGTGATATAAAAAGTGAAGAGTGATGAAATGCATCATCATCAAAATAAATCAAAAATAAATACATTATTGCTGCCTAATTTTAGGGGAACAAGTCTACATTCAACAGTGTTGGTTTAAAATGTAGCTCATTATGCACATAGGCGTGGTGCTGCCAGAGCACACCGGAAGGACGCTCAGACACATCTTCCCCTAAGTGCAGAAATAGGATATTTGCAGCTCACATAATACAATTAAAATTGATATACATTTTTTAAAAGCTTAACATTTCAGTCATCAGCAGAGCCTTTGTCATTCAAGAGACAATAAAAATGAATGAAATGTTCAAGACTGTCATGATGACATCTATTGTGTGCTGACTGATTTATAACATCGACTCACGCACAGAGTAACATGCAAAAAAAAAAAAAAAATTCCACCCTAAAAGCTGCCATCACCTAACTTTGACCAGCACAGTGAATTCAATTATTTTATTCTCATTCTATAGCTGTTGTAAACTAGGCAAAAAGGCAGCAAAACATACTTCCATTTTCTGAATAGCTGAAGTTAAAAGCTTACAATGATGTAATGTTAGTTAAACAACAATAAAACCTGTCCCACACCATTTTGGGCTAGCTAATGAGTTGGCCTCTTCTAATGCTAGCTAGCTAGCTAACTAGCAATGATGACAATAGCACAGGCTCAGTTCCAAGTCATGGGTGACAATGAACAAACCTATCTTTTTGAGCGACTCTTTTTAGCATTCACCATGTACAAGGTCAGCCTGCCAAACATCCAAGCGCTGATAATTCCGAATTTTCCCACTCGCTTTTATTGTAGGACACTGCTAAGTGGTACTGTGGAAACAACATAGATGCTACAAAGAACATGTGTTGTACTTAATTGCTGAAAGCCTTTAAACAACACTTTGATGATAATGTAGAGCAAAGGTAACAGATCAGGTGAGCAATAAAATATGACTGGGATCTCAAACTTCAGAGTATTCCGACACCACATAAATGCAGCACAAGGCTGCAGAAGTCTGCCACTTGTCTTTCAAAAAACGACAGAACGTTGGTTGGTGACATTTCTGTAACATCGTATTAAGCTTACATAGCCTATCTACATATGAGTATAATACTAAACTAATACATTACACTGAGCATTTTATCTTTATTAATGTAAACTTATACATGATGATTGGTAATGCATTAAAGAGAAGATTTGGGGTGTGGGCAGCACTAGATGTCAAACGTCCATGTAGCAACTGCAACGGAGTGTCACAGAGAAACTGACATCAAATTCTGCTAAAAGTATCAAAACTCGAAAGGTCAATAGATTTACACATATGAACTCGAAAGAACCAATACTGTGAAAAGAATCGCTCAACACATCACTAACAGTTTCAGAACAAAATGAATATGAAGTTAGTAGGGGTGCACTGGTAGCTTATATTGTCAACATGATTAGACTATTCATGAAGTCCATCTGACATTTGTTCATGTGGTCAGTTATAGCTGACTTATAATGTAATCTTGCTACTGTAGGAACAATGGTTACATAACCTTTGGAACAAGCCAATACTTAAAGTTGTGCGCACATCATAGGTGCAATCCAGTAACATACAGGTAAGTAGCTGGTTTTTGATAATGTTGCTATTGCTTGAAGCTACAGTATGTTTATGTAATAGTTAAACTAAAGCAAGCTGAAGCTATACCGCACACACCAGCACCCAGTTATCTTCAGTTTAGGAGGGGTAACAAAATGACAACAGTAACTGAGAGACAGTGTATTGTAATTGGTGTGTGAGCAAAAAACACTCGAACACACACACACACACACACACCCACACCCACACCCACACACACACACACACACACACACACACAGTGCAGAGTCAAAAAGGTGGATGTCTATAAATGACAAAGTCACTCATGTTGATTACTGGTGCAGGGGAGAGATGTTAGCTCCGACTGCTGTAAACATACATTTTTTTAAGCTAAATGTCATGACAGGCACACACACACAGACAGTATGTTTGTAATAAAAGCATTCATTATTTAGCCCTTTTAAAGCATGTTAAGATCAACATCAACTCAGATAAACAGTAATGTGATTATATCATTGTGCAGTGACAAATATCACAAGCTCAGTTATGCCTCATTCTCAGTTTGTCTTTTCATGTGTATACAGATAAAATCCAGATGGGATACAATATATACTTTGGTTTAAACTTGGCCCCATATGTCAGCTCTGGCCACAACTCAAATCTGATTAAATCCAGAATATTTGGGCTATATGCAGGGTGGTGGTGACACTCAACTTTTGCACTTTAGGAGTTAGGTTAAAATAAGAGTTTAGCTAGCAGGCTAGCAAACAGCTACCCACACAAACATATGACTTAAATGGATGCAAGCAACCCAGATTCCAGGATAAATGTTGGCATTATACTTTTCTGCAAACCATGGATAAGTTATATATATTATATATGTATATTACTGTGTAGCAAATACATTCAAACTTTACATTTCAACAATGCTGTGGTTAACATGTGTTTAGGAGTACGCACAAAAACCACTTGTTTTGGTTAGGAAAAGATCATGTTTTGGTTTCAAATACCAAAACCCAGTTCTAATGGCACAATCCCAGCAGCAAATGCAGCATTGGTTGGGTTAAAAAAATAAACAACAAACATTTTTTAATGGTACTATCCTGGCAGAAACCACAGCAACAGGTTGCTAAAAAACACCCATGTTTGGTGTGTAAAAGGCTGCTGTAAACACAGTGATGACTTGCTAAAAAAACAACCAGGTTTGTTGTTTGTTGGTCTCAAACAGTAGTCTGCAGCTTGGCCAGCGTCTTGCCTAGGTGTCATGCCATCCAGAAGAGGTGGAGGGGACAAGTCAAGCTCACACACCATGCCACTTTATGAAATGTGGATTGCAAAAACAAACAATGCCAACATTTTCTTCTGGTGACTGGGCTGCTATAAGTGTGACAAAATTGATGCTTTAACTACTGTTGCTCCCTCACTTATATAGATCACTCAATAACTGCACTGATCAGAGACCAGATAAACATTTCAACACCATGCCCTGCCTTCTGAATGATCAGAAGTTATGTATTGAAATCATTTAAGCATTTTTTCCTGTTGTTTTTTATGTGACAGAGAAAAATGGCTAATATCATTTTAATTTCAGTGTAACTTCAGCAGTAGCCGTCACAGGGGACAGACCCTACAGAGACTACATCCAAACACTCACTCAGTTACACATGGGAGGAGTAAAGATTATTATGCTGTTAACATCTGGCCAAATTGAGTCTCAAACCACATGTGGCAAGTTAGGCAAAAATGAAAGAATATGATATTGTCAAAGAAAAGCCACCATGCTATATATATATCCAGACAGCGCCTGGCCTTCATGCCAGATCACAGTGACTATGAACGTCTAACTGTCCATTTTTGCTGCTCATTAGTCTTTTGGAGTGAGCAGACAGTCAGGCTGTTATGTGATTTCTTTTCTTTTAATCACAATGAAATGTGTGCAGCTGTGCAATGGTCTGAAAACACACTAACGTCTAGACTTCTCAAATGTAAAAGACTAATGAGCCAATACTTTTGACCGTGACAGTGTCAACACTTCAGCTAATTGAAAAAAGTACATGTTAAGATCTCTGGAAACATCAAACTGACACTAACTCGCAAAAAAACTGGAAGAAATAAATCTACTTATTTGTTGCAGCTCTGTCATTAAGTTACATCACTTACCTGCACCATTCGGCATCCCAGGCAAAACAAAATGTCTCTCTGTCTCTCTCTCAGCCGCTGTAGTACAATAAGAGCTTATAAATGTTGAATATCTCTCATCCTCTGCTCTATTCCCCTTGTTCTCTGTCACTGTCTGCATTCTCCACGATGGTGAATAAGTAATTTGCCTTTTTGCCCTCAGCACTTTGAGCAACACCAAGAATAATGGCAAAGAAAATTCACATCGCTCCTCAAACAACCACTCAACATTTTAAATGAAAGAAAAAGTCTGGATCTCCCTTACATGATGCTATTTTGTGTTTGTGCACTCTCTCTTACATTGTTGACTTGAAAAAAAACTTAGCTTGGGATTAATCTTAATGTACATTTTTTCTGTCATTTTTAAGAGAAGTCACTGTGTTACAGAGCCATGTTCATTGTGCAGCAAAGTCCATCACAGCCAAGCGTGAAAACCAAGTGCGTCAACGTTTTACTGTGAAAACGGTGTCTGCATAGAGAACAAGGTTAGGTATATGCTCAACTTTAGATGCTTTCTAATACACACTTAGATGTAATGTGCAGGGAGAGAGAGGGACTGGCCTGTGTGTGTGCACGTGAGGTTGTGTCAGTAGAAAAGACAGCTCTGTATGTGGTTTTGTCCCGCTCAAAGACAGTTAGCACACACACAGATACAGTTTCTCTGCTATATACTGTACAATGAAAATATGTTTCATGCCATACTGAAGCACGACACACACAGGCACAAACGCACTCTTATCTTTGCGCTGCTTTGCATGCTAGGAGTTAACCCGTGATTAGATCGCACTGAGATCTAATCGTTCTTTGATCTCGGGTTTTAGCTGCGTCAGAACACACACTCTCGCACGCAGAGACACACATATCCTTATGTATACAAGGGCATTCACTGGCACTCAATCACCCTGACACACACATACAGTCCAACACACACAGCAAACCATCTGTATCAGCACATCATGTGGAGGTCTTTAAAGGCTGTTAAAACAAGGCCAGGGGGACAGAAATGTTAAATATAGAAGGGCAAACTGATATGAATCAGATTGACGAGGTAAAAATAATACAACATATTGAGAAAATGTGTTTCAACTCCTTGGGAGACACGGTGTTATGCATTTTAGTATGTCACACTTTCAATTTATTCCCATTAAAACGTCAAAATTAGAGTGTATATACTCTGACAAATATTTACAAATGATTTTTAAGTTCGGGGTTGGGTTCAGCCTAAAAATGTCAGACCTACTGTCTGTGTTAGGCTGTGATGGACCTACTGTACGTGTTGAGCTATTACTTGTTCAGTCACTGTGTTTGTTTTTTACTTAACACCTGAATGCAACACATGGGTTTCTTCAGGTGGTGAATATATATGTATGTTAACATTAGCTAGCTAACAAACAAACAAAATTCCATTACCTGAAGCTTAGTGTATTTGCTCTGGGCATTTTGACCTTTCCAGCTAGCAGCAGCAGCTAATAAAACTAAAGCATTGCTGAAAGAACCATTGAACAGAGGAGGACTGTGCAAGAAGAGTGTATGGAAATTAAGACTTGACATACACCAACAGTAAGACTCAAAATTTATGATTTGTAACTGCGGATGACAATGCATAGTGTGTGTGTTAAAACAGTTCATATAAATCAGTGCCTTTTGATGGTCATTTACAAGATGCCATGTGTAATCACAATATATACAGACAACCTGTGACCATGATAACAACAATAGCGTGACAGGGACAAACTCAGTGCTTCAGTGACAGTACATAAACTGTGCCCTGCTCAGGTCGGCTTCGGACATAAACAGAATGCGTCAGGTTCAGGTTGAGCTTGGTTACTTCTCTCTCAGGCTGGGGTTTTGCTCAGACAGAAATATGCGGACCAAGCTACACTCTAATGGAAATACATGTGATTACTAAATAAAAAGGAAGGCAGTATAGTACGTACATACATACAGAGGACAATTCTCTTGGTTTCTGTTTGATTTGTTTGTCTCTCCCTTCCTCTCTTGCTGTATCAGCCTGGCAGGGATCTAGATAAGAGTCTGCGTTATCTCTCTGCTTGCCATCTCAGCTCATCTATTGGTTTTGTCTGGAGCGCTGAAGATGTTAAGATCTGGCCTTGACTAAGAGGACCAGGAGAGATGGAGAGAAGGGTGGAGACATGATGAAGCAAGGAAGACATATTCACAGAGTTTGAGCTCTCCGTAATTATCAGTGTCACAATTAAGACACACACAACATTGTGTGTTTGTATGTGTAAATGTGGTGTTGCTCGTGTGTGTGTGTGTGTGTGTGTGTGTGTGTGTGTGTGTGTGTGTGTGTGTGTGTGTGTGTTTACAAATGTGCCTGTATAACTTCCAGCTATTATTTTCAGCACTGCGTCTGTAGCAACTGTTGAGCTCATTAGCACTTTCAGTGAAATGGGCTAATCTAAGAAACACTTGTGCCTTTGTGTAGCTGTAGTTACTTCAACACCATTAGCTTTGCTATGATTTCTCTTCAACAATGCCATGTGTCTACAGTCTAGAAGAGAATGATACCTTATGTAAATAGATGCTTTTGGAGATGCAAATGAACATGAAAAAAAACATTTTTCTTACAGATGATAGAAAAGAAAAACTTGAATAAAAGAGTGAAGATAAATAACGAATACAGATGCCTTCTTTCAGGGCATAGCTACCAGCTCGCAACCCATATGAACACCAACAGGAGATTTTAGAAAGTCATGTTACTGTAGGCAGCGTTCTCCACCACCATCATCAAAACACCAAATGACTAAATATCTTTTGAAGAATGATGTTCACTGCTCTGGTAGAGTTCACAGACTTTAAGAATAAATGAGGAGGAGCACTGAAGCTGTTCTGAGGCTCACCAACACCTCTCTGTCATCCCTGTGTGTACACATGCATACAAATAAAGCAGCTCAGCTGAGCATGTTGTAGTTCATACCAAATAATTCCAGCAAGAAAACACGAATGAGGGCATGTATTCCTTTAGATTCAAAGGCTTTATTTATCACATGCACATATAATATGTGCAGCAGCATACTGTTGAGGTTGTGCTTAAATGACTATGTTTACAATAAATGACAATCATCAAAATAAAATTTTAAAATAAGGACTAGAAAAAGAAATACAAAAAGATAAAATTCGATGATAAAAATAAAGGTAAAATATCTGTAATACAACTTGGGTAATACTTTATAATATCCATCATTAATAACAGTAAATTGATAGTTATTCAAACTTTAGTCAATAAACAAGCAATGAAATTATAATTATTGTTTACTAATTAAAAGTAATGCTATAATTTGTGTTAAACAGTTGCACGCCATGTTACATTTTATATACTTTACAAAATATATATTAATGATTACAGAATCATTTGCAAACCTTTCAGAAAATGTTTGTATTTAAGAAGGTATTAATCATCAGTTGCAACTTTATAATAATCCAGATAATGTTTAAGCAGTTTTACAAACCAATTATTAATCATTAAACAAAAACTTTATAGTACATTTAATGTTATAATGTGTGCAACAAAAAAATGTCATAAATAATAGCACCACTAATAAATGGTAAACATTAGAAATCATTTCAGAATTTGTTAAAAGTAATTATTTACTAAAGTTTAATTACCTGTGATGGATATTATAAAGTGTTATCAAAAGGTACTTTACATTTGTAAAGCAACATGTACAATAATATATTAGTTTATTGTAGTTAAATAAAATAGTAAAATAGTTTTGGACACATCATATGTAGTAGACTGTATTTAACCTTAAGATACATACAGCCTTTTACACTTTAATCAGGTTTTAAATTAGGCTTCACAAAACCAACCCTGCATCACAAATAGCCCTCATCCCAAAACAGTCCTGCACAGTTATTACTGGGCCCTGGATTAATATAGTAGTCATTATCTTAAAAAAGATAATGATCTGTGCAAATTAGATATTGTTAATATATGCACACGATCTTTCCTCATTTGGTATGACTGCAACATAAGATAAATGTGAATAGCTTTAAGTACCTTTTTGCTAGACTGCTACCATTTGATTGCACGTGGCCTTGATTTGGAATTCAGTGTCACTACCTCCTCATACACAACTTTAAATGTCCAACTTTTCAAATTGAACTGGAAACAGAACTTCTGCCCTAAGATTGATAGAATCTCACACAGTAGCCTTTTTGATAAATAACAATAGACTTAACTGTGTGATCAGATACGGACATGACTGAGAAGCTGGAAAAAAAAGGCTGAAATATTTCAAACAAATGATGTATTGAATGTACACTGCAACAGCAATATGAATCAGCACACAGGGAGTGTGAATGAGGCTTGAGAGGAAAAGTGGAAAAAATATAAACAAATTCCTCACATAATTATTCGACTAGTTACCCTGATCTAGCTCACCAATTGCAATACATCACCAGCACATATTGCACTCCTTTCTACTGCACTGCATCTTGCAAGCTCCTGAATATGTTTTATGCTGTAGCTTGTTTACTACAAGTTATAACATGCATTCTCCATGATGCCACCTCCATTTGGAAGGTGAATGGTTGTCAACATGTCTGCTCACTCTCAGATGATAGAAAGGTGTCCATTCAACTCATGTATGTTGGTGTGTATCAGGGTGTTTAAGTGTAAGACGCCAGTGTGATGAAACTGTTGAGTTAACTTCAACCCTGCTGAAGTGTCCTTGAGCAAGGCGCTGAATCCCACCAGGGCTGATAATACGTACCAGCCCAGTCGCCAGAAGAAAATGTTCGCATTGCATTTTTTTTGCATTTCTGCAAAACCAGACACATTACAAGTGCACTTATTATACCTATTACATGAATGCTTGTAGAGTGACATATGTGCAGACTTCTTTATCAGGAGATGGAGGGGATGGTAGATGGTGTGTCACCTTGGCGAAACGCCCGCCCTATTGTTCAAAACCCACAAACAACCCCATCAGTTGTCTTTGGCGACCCTCTGCAGTGTTTCCACTAGTGTTTGTGACACCAAACCTGGGCAATTTTTACCAACACATCACAGCGTTTCCAAGAGGCATTTGAGCCACAGAACCTGGGTGTTTTTAACCATACCTTTCCTAGCAGCTTTAAAGCCACCAAGTGTCTGTGTTTTGAGCCAAAACATAATCTTTTTACAACCATAACCAAGTTGGATTTTTTTTTGCTTTAACATAGCCACATGTTAAACACACAAAGTAATTTACAAGTGTAACGTATCCATGTTTTGCAGAAACATCAAATGCAACATTTTTTCTGGTAATTAGGTTAATACGTACACATTGTAAAATCTGAAAAGTTGATCTTAAAAATCTTGGAAACTGACTGCCTTGAAAAAAGGCAAGTAACTGAAAGAATTAGTCTTTAGTTTATTTCATATCTAATTATTAAGTTTACTTAAAATGTAGTTGTAATGTAGCTGTTGTTGCAAGTTGTTACAACTTAAAAATGACAAGTGAAATTACCTTGTTCTTGATAGTGTTAGCAACTTAAAAATCCAGTGTGTAGGGCTTAGGGGGAGATGTTGGTAGAAAGGGAATATAACAAGTATGTTTTCTGTTGTGTATAATCCCTAAATCACCTTTGGTTGTCTTAGAATGAGCTGTTCATATCTACATCAAGAGCAGGTCCTTGTATACGTAGATAACCATTTTGCACCACCACGTTTCTACAATAGCCCAGAATGAACAAAACAAACACTGGCTCGAGATAGGGCCATTTGCGAATTTGCATTATAGTGGCGTCCACTGCAGTAAGACGCCCCTCAGCAACAAGAGCATAAAAAAAAATAAAAAAACAGGTTTTTTTTTTCCAATATGAAACTGCTTTATTCAGTGTTTTCACTGGTTTAAATGAC
>JAPZEB010000026.1:5037460-5052447 GCA_029783705.1 Chaetodon striatus | reverse complement strand
AAAACAGATACTTCCCTTTTAAATGTTGTAAACGCTCATACTTCAACAAGCACTTTGTGTTGGCATAGCAACACATTTGCATCCCATTCTCGTCACATATTGCCACTTTGGACTTTCACGTCTACATATTACGAACTAAGTATCCTCTTGCGTCTGCTATCGATGTTTTGGGATGCTGCAATCGATGCCGGGATGTCAACAAAAGCACATGGTTAGGTTTGAAAAAAAAAACATCATGGTGTGGCTGAAAGCACACACAGGCCCCCAAGTGAAATTCTGGGGTTTATTGGACCCATCCACCACCTCTCTTGGCCACCCCATAGGGACTTTTCAGCAGTGTTTCAAAATGACCCCATTCGGCGGTGCATCATGCTGCCACAGAAGATGCCATCCGGCCAACTGGCAGCGTATCATTACACTGCAAAAGGTTCTATCCAGCCATGTTACAAACTGATGCTGCCCAGTGGCCAATCATACCGCTGTGAAAGGTGGCTTTTGGCGTTGACACTGAAACAGCTGAAAAAGCGGCAGTATTCAATGACTTGGGAATGAGAACGGGCTGGGCATAGATACAACCAATAAATGGCAGTAGAGGGCGGATTCACCCATCCATTGCTACCAACCAAGCTATCTAGTTAGAAAGGGGGCCAAATAACGGTCCAATCTTACGCTAAAATTGGGCAAGGGGAAAAAAGAAATATTGCCATTTTCTGAAATTATGTATTTAAATATTTCTGCATGAGGGTCGCACTTTTGATAATGTTGTCCCGAGTCTGTATTTCCAAACAGCCGGCCTGGTTACAGCTGGCTTAGGATTGCCTTGGACTAGCCCTTCGTTAAGCTAATATTAGGCTTCAGCTGCTGGGGGACTCACTATGATACACTGTGCTCCTTATTCCTCCTCTCCCTCTTCATCGTCACTCATTCATGTTCCATTAATGCATGTGACTAACTTGGCTACTTCCCCGGACTTTTGTGCTTTCTCATCTCACAGGTTCCCACAGATTGTGGTTGTGCCTGCTGCCATGTTCCTTCTTAATGCCCACTGCTACTGTTATTATTATTAGTCATATTTCTATTATTATCAGTGTTGGACTAGTTACTCAAGCAATGTAATTTCATACTCACTTGCTACACTTTGGAAAAGTAATATTATTATTTTTGTTTACCACTTCTTGCCCACCGTAAGTTCTTCACGACTTGTTTTATTACATTTCTGTTAAACCTCACAAAATTGCTAATTGCATCCTTTCTCCTCAAAATTGGGGCCTCTCTTGTGCCCTTCTGTATGAATGTTGGGGTAATCTCTGTTGAGTGCAGCTAAGGCTAGATGGCCTACAAATGACTTTTAACCTGGGGATCTCCTGTTGCCTGTGACCGGTATTTATATGTAAGAGTTAAAAATGTTGGCATTAGACGTTAAAAACAACTGCTGTGAATGTAATTCGCCATGTTTACAGCTGTGCAATGAGAACAGCACTGCTATGGGTCATCATCAATGAGAGCTACACACAAGTTTCCAAACTGGGTGAGACAAGACAAAAAAAAATTCTGGCGCTAGTTTTTTTGTTGGGATGTCGTGAGGCATCCTAGGGCCTGTGTCAGATATCTTCCAAAAAAAGGAAATTGCTGCTGCCAGAGCTCATTTTCCTTTGCATGTCCGCCTGGTTGGGACACTGTTGGGCCCATATTGTCTAAACTGACTCTAGCATTAGCCATTTTCTGTTTAGGAGGGAATATTTTGTCCAAACCAATAGGTAGCGAGTGTCATGTCTGTGCTGCAGACATCACTTTAGATCAACATGGAAACTGCAGTAGCTAAGAGTTGCTAAGAGCAGTTAACATTTGTCATGTCAACAGAAGAAATAAGCTTAAAAGTTGTTATTTTGGCAAGTCAACGTACAGTAGTACAGTGTGAGATCTACACATTGTGGCTCTCAGACAGGAAGATGGTGTACCCATTTTTAATCCTGTCCACAAAGCTCTGATTGACACATTTGTTTTTCCAAACAGAGGGAATAGCTGTCAGTGAGCACAACAGTACACCTTTTTGAGTCACTGAACAAATCGGAGATATGTGATATGCGATTCAGAGATCTGGAACCAGTCTAATACTGATGAGCAAAAAGACAAAACCTTACAAAACATTAACCCATTGATGGGGGAGCTAACAGGCGCACAGCTAAACAAACCCTCCATCTTTCTGCATATAGTTGAACTGAAGTGAATGAACATGTTATTTCCTCAGGGTGCTGGCAGCGTTTGGAGTGTATTAAGGATGGGTGAGTGGAGGCCGTCACTGGTGTCTTTGTGTGGAAGTGGTTCACATGTTCATTCCTTTTAAGACATCTATTCCAAGATGCATTTGTGTGGTTTCAGTTTTTTTTCTTGCACTGCAGTTCATTTCACATGTCTGTTTGTTCTCTTGATACAGTTCCTTGTCTACTTTATGTGGTACACTTGGTTCAGCCTGGCGGTTTTTTTCATGCTCTCTGGCAGGGATATTCACTGTCTCTGGGGCCGTTCTAGTGAATTGTGGGTCAGACAAAACAGGACTGGGCCACTTCTGTTACAAAGCCCCTCTGGGCAAGGCCCAGTGCCATCGGATGGCTCAGCAGTCATTTTCTATTGCAGCACTCAGTAGGGCCAGATGGACACACTGCAAAAAGTGATTTTATTTTGCGCTCAGATTCATAGAAGGCATATCTAGTAAAAAAATTGACTATTTGTAATTACCACAGGTTATCTGTAGGAGTTCATAGGCTTCATATTTGATATCGAAAACTCAGTCTTGGCTGATCCACTCACAATGTGCAGATGCTGGAGATGTTTTTGTGCCAAATCTTGAGCCATTTCGAGATTTGCCGTTGCCCCACCAATAGTTTGTAGCTGGCTCTAGCCCATTCAGATCCCCTCATACTTGCTGATCTGGAACATAGACAAAAAATAATGGACTAGTTACTGTGATGTCACCCATTGGTTTGTGGACTCCTGTTTTGAAGCCTTAATGTTACCATCTTGGTCTTTTGGAGCCAGAAGTGACCACTTTTGTGCGAGATGCTGAAGCTGTGAAGGAGCATAGGGTGGATCCAGCCTGTTCTCATTCCAAAGTCATCAAATACTGCCGCTATGTCAGTGATTTCATCGTCAGACACCTGATGCCAAAAGCGACCTTTCGTGTTGGTATAATACACCACCAAGCAGCGTCAGTTATTAACACAGCCGGATGGCACCTGTCTTGGCAGTGTGATACACGGCTGAACATCATCAAGTTGAAACGTCGCCAACAACAACATAATATAAGACCCTATGGGGCAGATGGGACGGGTGGTGGATGGATCCAACAAAGCCTGGACCTTCAACTGGGAACCCAGTGTTCACTTTTCATATAAATATAGAGCCAAACCATGATGGGTTTTTCTAAACCTAACCACCTGCTTTTGTTTACGTCCCGGTGTTGGTGTCCTGGAGTGTCAATAGCAGATGCAGGAGGATACCTCACCCCATCTTCTTTGTTCCTAAAGCTAACCACACATAAACCACAGCATCGATAACTTATCAAACATGCTGTGAGTCGAGTCTTGAACAGCTGCCTACAGCTACACTACTTGGACCAACTACATAAACTTACTGACTTAATGGCAGTTCCTGAGAAAACGCATAAACACAAATTAACTTTTGACTGCTTTATCGCTGCTTAAACTGAGGGATTGTTTAATAGTGGTAAAATAATGTCAATCCATAATGTCAACTAACCATGTAGTCAGATTTAAAAGCCATCTTAATATCAAAAAACACTTAACATCTTTTATTTCTAAAAATACAAGTGAAGGTAGCCGGGGTTTTGTAGCGTCAGTTCTGCCTGCTTTTCTGGGAAAAAAAGAGAACAACTTACTCTCTTAGTAAAACAGTTGCAGGTTACACTGATTGTACAAACTTTGTGTGTGTGCTGATGAAGGACTTCTGTTGTACTACTTTATGATTAGTGTATGAAATGTCAGCATTAGCAAAAAAAAAAAAAAAAAAAAAAATCTATTTTAGTGTGTTCAGATTTCTATTACTCAATGCCAGTAGCACTTATGAGGATTCTGACTGTTGGGGAAAAAAAGTTTTAAGTGTTACCTTTTCAAAAGAGTAAATAATGTATGTACATGTTCTTCAAATGGTATGAAAAAATCTTTCAGTTTATTTTAGGTATGCCTTGGGTGGGCATTTTGGGCAATTTTAACAGTAACAGCAAGAGGTGAAAGTAAACCATGGTATTCATTGATTAAAAATAGGAAATATGCTTCTTCACTTCTTGCCGAAAGTTAGATAAGAAGATTGAGAACATGTTCATCTTGCTACTGTAGATCTGAAGGGGAGCCAGAAGCTAGTTATCTTAGCTTAGCATGAAGAGTAGAAACAAGGGGAATGTCTCCCAAGCACCTCAAAAGCCTACTTGGTAATGTTACAACCTGCTTGTCTAATCTGTTAAAAAAAAATAAATAAATAAATGGTAAAAACAACACTTTTGAATTGGGTCATGTGCAGGACTATTTCTTGGCCAAGAACAATAACTTTCTGGACTCTTAACTAATTGCATGGCAACATCTCCAGGGCGAAAAAAGGTGGACTGTTGTCACTTTTGCATGAATGCATAAAATTGTTTGCCCCCATTTCCAGTCTTTATGTTAAGCTAAGAGAACTGGCTGCTGGCTGTAGTTTCATATCTGCTGTACAGAATTGAAAGAGACATCCAGATTCTCATCTAACTCTCACCAGAAAGTGAATAAGCTTATTTCCCCAAATCTTGAACTGTTCCTTTAAGAATTCAATAACTCAGAACTGTGTGAGATATTATTGACAGTATCCAAGAACCCAATGACTGTAATCATATTCTGAATCAAATGTTGCTCAATCCAAATTGCATGTGTCTTTTTCCAAGTGAGCCCCACCCACCTCAAACCAGTGAGAAGACCACAGAGGAAAACATCAATATGCAAATCTCTGATTTGAAATAACCAAAACTGTTGTAACTGTTGTCAGACAACAGTGTGTTCATGTAGGATCCTATCTCTGGTCACAAGAAGCTGACTGAAAAAATAAGCTTTCGGGGCCTTTAATGCTCAACTGGAACTTAGTTATTTCCACAGTAGCTCTTTGAAGCCCTGTGATGTAATTCTTGAGATGCTGTGTGTGTAATTACAAAAGGATCTCTAAAGGATTGTTATGATTGCCCTCAAATTCCCTCGATTAAACCACCAGGACCCACACTCTCACTTACAAGCCAGCAAAATAGTGAGGCAGGATTACATTACAGGGGAATCAATTCTAACTGGATTGTTATAATTAGATGACCTGAGTTTGCTAAAATGTCAGTAAGTAATTTTCTGTGTTTTTTTATCACTTTCAGGACCTGGCAGGGGAGCATGGCAATAAAATTAGAAATGCTGTTGGTAATATTTATAATTACAGAACCCCTACTTGTAAAACTGCAGAACAAATATTCTGTGTTACGTGTATGATGCTGCGCAAACATGAAGGCAACATGTAACTAACACATAATACTCTTATATGTTAATGCCTGAATATATAGCTGACCTCTACATCACAAATTTACTACCCAGCGTCATGCAAAGCATTATTGAGACACTGTGCCAACTTCAATAGCCAAAGTCAAAGTCTCTCTGTCAAGCTGATTAGTGAGACACAACAAATCGAACCTGCATAAAAGACCATCAGCAGATCTGTCATCAGCTGGCCACTGATACACAAATGAGCCCAACAATGACAGCAGCAGTCAGACGAGCTGATGATTACACACCCTCAGCAGAAAAAGAGGCTAGGAAACAGAAAGACAGCTATCTGAGCTCTGAGATAGAGTTTGGAGAGAAGTGTTATCTGAAAAAGGCAGAGGTGGTGATTGTAAAAAAAAAAAAAAAGAAATGGCTAGAGCAAAGTACATATCCATTTCATCAAGTTAAAGACATATCAATGCATCAGAAAGGACAAGAGTGGGGAAAATTGTTGGGAAAGGAGAGGGGGAGCATATCTGACAGAAATAAGAGTGAGGAGGAGGAGTATGAGAAAAGACAAGAGGTAGCATTATTGTTGTATTCGAGAAAAGACCGAAGAGTGTTTGCAATGAAAAAGGATGACAGTGAAACACAAAAACAAAGAGAATACCAGTAAGAGACAAAAACCTCAAAAAAAAAGATAAAGCCTGAGAACTTTCAAGCAGAGACAGGCTCATTTTCAGCAAAATCACATGGCTTGAAGTGTACACTACAGACACCAAGGCTGTTCATCCTACCTGAGTTCCTCTTAGAGATGTATTTGACGCCATCACAGGCTCCCGAGGCGAGGAGGAGGAGGACGAGGAAGAGGAGGGATAAAGTCTTCATCTCTCTATTCTCCACTGGCACCTTCAGCAAACAAGACACAGTGGGGACAAAGTCTTAGAGATAGCATATCATTCTGATTCTCACTGGCAATAACAAGCACACAGTATTCAGACTGCATTTAGAAACATACTGTAAACACAATTATGATGACACCATTACAGTGTGTTGAAATCAGAATTCTCTCTCCCCTCATATGATTGTTACAAGCTTTGGGGAAAGTCTAACTCTTGTTGATTCGAGAAGGGGTGCAAACAGCAGTCTGCAATGTCAAGTCACACAAAAATCATACAATAATTCATATGATATTAAACAAACCAGTGCACCACAAATTCCCCCTTTATGTTATGTACTTAACTGAAACATGTACTTAACCTAAAGTTACATGGAACACGAACAACAGTCTCCTTACAAAATGTCCTGTGTTTGTTTGACCCATCCACCACCCCAAACTTCACTTTTTATGCTACTTCCTTCTCAAGGTGAATTTCCCTTATTGGGATAATTATGTCCAGCAGCAGCCAAAGAGACTGCTGAGAAACCAACAATATAAGAGGCTAAGGCTGAATTCAACTAAGGACAATCTTGGTCGATAGAAATTCAACCTAATCTTCAACCAACTGATTGGTCAATAGAGAAAAAAGAACTACACGTGATCTCTAGATTAACTAAACTGGCCACAGTGCACCGAGTGCACTCTACCTGGTAACACTGTGTGTCCACCAAAGCCCTTTATTCTTGTCACAGGGCTCGACATTAGCACTTGCCCAAAGCAATTAAACTCTGTGCTCAGGCAACTGGAATGTCTCGAGTGAAAAATAAAAGTCACCTCCAATGTAATATCAGAAAATAAATTGCACACACTGTTAGGCTTTCCACCTAAGCTACTTGTGCCAGTCCTTCTCACCACGAAACACAGAAGGGGACTGATGAGAAAAATTTGACTTATTGAACACTATAGATGGTGACTCTGGGGTTGATAACGTCATATACAACATTTCTGTAATGCTGCATACGCCAGCAAGACTTGTTATTTTTAGCCAAGAAGCTAACAGTAGCCAGTAGCCATCCTGCCACTCCAACAAGAGTGTCGGTGCAATCATATCTTTTCAGAAGCTTTGCAATCTAGATTTGAACTGCGGTATCCTTTTGGAGACTTAGTAAAATAAATCCACTGTGATAAAATCCAATGATGAATGTTTTCTGTGATTATTTACCAGTTTTCCAATAAAAAAAAGAAACTTGAAAAATGTTGAACTTTGGGTTAAAAGCTACACTCGTCACTGTCACCAGTTGGCAGGACAAATATCACAAAGACAAACCATCAAATCTGACATCTACAAGTGCTGAATAACAACAACTGCCACTTTCCGCTGGAAAAAGAAAGGCTTTGGTGGACACAAGGCCTTATTAAAGTAACACCAGAGACCATCGACCAATGAGATCAGACAAGAGCATAACAGCTAATAAATCAACCAACTGACCAGAAGTTTACAGCTCTAAAACAGGCTGCACATGCACCACTCTCAAAGAATGCTAAAGATCTTAATCAAGCATATTTCATACTATGACACTTCAAATAGTTAAAAAGCCAGATTGTTCTTTTTTTCTCTTAAAAAAAAATTATCGGGATCATATCATGGATCACAGTTATTTTGACCAGGATAATTTTCACGATGTTTTTTTAAAATCACACCATGCCTAGTACCATAGATGCCGATTCGCCAGCACCTGAGCACTCACAGACTATTGCAAGCACCCATGAGAAAATCATAATGTGAGGTGACCATGTCAGGAGAATAGGGCAATCCTTAGAATAGACAAAGCTGCATTAACTGTGCTAAAATATAATTACCAAATTATGAGTGAGGACATCTACATTTGCAAAAGCTAAGAAATTAGAAACACCTAAATAGTAACTGTAATATTGCAGTGTGTATATATATATATATATATATATATATATATATACACATACATATATATATATGACGAAATATGACAGTTACTTAGCCCACGGGAAATGTGTAAAACTCCAAAAAGCTTTGTGTTAACCACAAAGAAGAATACTACCTTATCTAACCACGGTGTAATGAATTGTTCATCTACCCATTAGGTGTTTTCACTCCATTTTATCAGAATGCGTATTAGCCAGGATTCATGTTGATGCTGTGTGGAAGTGGAGTCAAAGAACCAGATGGTCCTTTTATTTTGGAACTACCTTCTTGCACGGGCTAACATTAACTCAAACCATGAATACTGTAAAGATCCCACTGTTTTATCGATTGGAGCAACACTGTTTGTATTTTTTTCATTTGATTTCAAATGCATGATAAAATATTTGTTTGTATCCCTCAGTCTTTATCAGCTACAAATGAAAAGTCAAGAAAATAGGGTACCCCAAATGTTGTTGTGTGTGGGCCAATATGTCTAAAAAGTGAAAAACGCTTTATTACAACTATGACAGCAAGAACAGAAGAAAAAAAAACATTTATATTGATCTGAAACATGGGTTTGGTGGGGTTTTGAAAACATCTATTTTTTCAACTGATTAAATTCAAAATACAGAAACTAAATTAGATTCGACCATAGGCCATGAATACAAAGGCTGCAGAAGCTTTGGGGCACACACACATTCACAGTGTTTGAGCCAGCAATGTGAGCCAGCCATGTGAAATCACATTGATAGAACACAATCAGATTTTCTCATGCTTTCTGTGTACAAACTGCAGTGTATGCACATGCACACGCACACACACACTAAACCAGGGAGAGATCGAAGAAGAAGATTAGCCATGCCAGCAGTCATTTCATTGTATTTTTCATACATGTGACAATAAAGGGGACTCAAACTCCGGCTTGACTGCTGATTGAAATCACATTTGATTCACATGAACAGTGGGATAGTTGATGATAAAACCTAGTAGGGTGCAGATATGTGAGGCACAGTCATTTGCCTTTGAAGATGGGCAATGAATTGATGGGATGTGGATCTAAAACTGGGACCAAATTGATGCGGAGAACAAAGCTGAAAGAACAACAATATGATGAAGGATACTGTATGATGTTGCTGCTACCAGTTGGAAATGACTCATCTCTTCTGGCTTTCAAGGCATCCTTCCTGTCATCACTTGTAATTGAAAGCACAATATATTTCAACATTTCAGCTCTTGATTTAGGATTCAAAAGCACACATGCTTTCTTTTTACCAGTACAAGTACATGGTGTGTCATCATCTTGAGAGCATCACAGGTGCAGTTCAAATCATCATTATGATAATAATAACACTACAGTCCAGCAAACAGTTCTGATTGGCTGAGTAAAGATCAAAGCCACAACACACAAACACACACAACAACATTTTCTCTCAGAAAATATTTTGTCGTGTCATAGTAGGAAAATCACAGATAAGTCCCAGTAACCTATGAGTGCACTGAAACCAAGGCAACTAAATGGAATTCAGCCATTGTTAGTGGTATTGTTTGCACCTATTGTTCCTACTGTGACGTGTCAAAACAACCAATGGACCTTTGTCATTGCAAACAGACTTGTCGCAGCAGTTAACACACAGGTGCAACTACTGATAGTCATGATGGCTCCATTTTATGCAGGTGTCCCAGTAAACAAGTATTTATAACAACAAGTCCCTGACAATGAAACAATTCCACTATTTCCACTGACAAATTTCCAATGTCCGAATAAAATCATAAAATCAGTTTTACGTCAGTCGGTGTGTGTTCCCATGATCTCGATCATTTGGTTGAAGGTAGACATTAAACTCAGTCTGAGCTGTGTTAAGTTAGTCTTTTTTTTTGTGTTGACATTACAACAAAATCAAATGTGCTATATATTATTGTAACAGCGCCAAACTAGAAGCAGCAAACCGAGTAGACAGAAAATATGGAGGGGACTCCAGGAGGCACAAGAATATGAACAAGCCTCACTTCTCTTGCACTGTGGAAAAGAAGGAGAAACTGGTGGAGCTGTGGAGTTAACAAGACTCTGTGTTTAATTCAGCGTGTATCTGATCCACCAATTAGCACTTATTTTAGTGAAAAAATCTTAAGTTTGAATTGATGACCTCCCTCCACTAAAATAGCGCAGCTGACCGACAAAGGCTGGTATCAAGTTGAAACAAAACAAAATCCAAAATGTAATGTTTGTATGCAAATACAGTTTCTTTATGGATTACACTGAAGCTGAATTGACGAAAATATTGTTGACATATTATCTTGTGTTTGTAGAGTAACGTGGAGCAAGATATAATCACAAAAGTTGTTAAAAAAAAAAAAAGGTCTGTTAAAATGCGAGAGGGTGTCAGACTTTGGTCTTTTAAAAGTCATTTCAAAGTCTTTTAGTGTATGGTAGGCATAAGCAGAATGCTTTCCATGTCCGTGTCATTTGTTACACCAGTGTTTGAAAAGATTACTGTGACGGTGGTCTGCTGTAATAAATCTCAGTTGGCCATTAAACAGTTTATTCAAGTATTAAGGTTTTTATTTATTTTTGTTTTTTAAAAAAAGGCTGCGGTGCATGTTTAGCACCTTTGCTTGGCTTCTGCTAAAGAGCTATATAGCTTGGTGAAAGTAAATAATTTTGTTTTTCATCATTTAATAGCCAAAGTTTCTTATATGTAAATACAATGCTGTGTTCCCACTGTTCATTGAAAGAAACAGACCTCTTCTCAGTTTTAATATATAATTCCATTTTTTTTATAAAGCACTACTATCATGGAGGTAATTTTTAAACAGTAAAAAGGATTTTATTTTACTTTGGCTTCACACCCACTCATAGCTCATTACAAAAGGTAGTTTGAAACCCAACTGTAAATAAATTGCACGTCTCTCCTCTACTACAGCTACAATGTTAATCACATGTTCTGTGTCCTTCTTTAAAATGAAACCAAAAGAAAGAAATGTATAGTATATTTTCGGCTTTTATCATGGTGCCCCCATCTTAGTAATAACTTGTCAGAAAAATACTGTTGGTTGTCCATCTATGTAGATGGAGAAGAGTGTTTCCATAGAGCCAGTCAAATCTTTTGATGCCGCAGTAATGTCATTGCTCTTCCATAGCCTGTCTGCCTAACGGTCTAACAACCAGACAGCAGCCGGCCAGCCAACACAAGAGCAAAAGACTTTGGAACATCATCCTACATTAGCTTTCCTGCTAAAGTTTCCCTCATTAACACAAGTCTTGTCCTGTGCCTTAGCTTGTTGAAGGAGCCACCAAACATCTGCCAGGGAAAAGTGCACAGCTTACATCAGCTGGAAGCTAACATTAGATAGCAAATTAGCTGGTTAGCTGCAGCAAATTAAACAGCACATAACATATCTCCAGATGTCACACACTATGTGCCCATGACTTGTTAAAGTTCACATACTTGTGCTGTAGTTATCTCTTGTTTCCCCCCTATGGCTCAGCGTGCCAGCTGCTGTCAATCATAACAAACATGGACACACCCCTCCGGTCAGCTGAGAGCAAGAGGTGCACTTCTGAGATTTTCCCAAAGACTGTTTATTTTTTTCTTCATTTTAATTATAAAGACCTATTAAAAAAACATTATCAATACACTGACATTATTTTTGACTGCAAGAAGGAATGACTAAATGTAATTTCTGCTGGACTGTCTTTCAGCCGTGTTATTAATGCCTATAGGATGTGTGGCCAATGAGAAAGTCATGTTTCCTCCTGTCTTGGTGCAGTCTGCACACATAATTGTAGCATAAAAAACTGTTGTTAGCTTAATTAAATTCCTACTACTTTGCCTTTAGTACCAATTTGTGCCGACAGAAGTGTTACGATAAATAAAAAATAAAAGTAGGTCAGGGCTTTTTCAGTGTGCAGGATTGGCTGCAGGGTAAGATTCATATCTCTTGCTTTTACAAGACAGTTACAACATGAGACTTGCCAATAATATCCAGCATTACCCAGCTATCATGTTTCCACATTTGTTGCACGCACTGAATACCAGGAACCGATAATGTCTGGCAGCTTTTACTCCTGCAGTTTAAACTGCTAACCGCCTCCTTTAAGTCAGTAATATTCAATTTACTGTACAATAAAAAAATGGCATTTGACGGTCATTGTCTACCAGCATGCAAAGAAGTCAAAAGAAAGCCATATTCTGAAAATGTATGTGATTCGAAAGCAAACAAATAACAGAAGGGGGGAGTGAGAGGGGAAATACAAAGCCAAGAACTTTGTGGACTACTGTGCATCAACATCCAAACCAAAATAAAAGGAAATACACACAGAAGATTGTATTGTGTTTAAGTGTTTTTCATCTAATGAACCACCTCATATGCAGAAATGAATGATTATGATGTGTGAAGGTAAATTCTCGTGCAGTTAGCTCATCACAGTGAAAGTTTGCAGTGTGAATCACTGAGTTTAGCTACTAATAGCTTTGAATTGTTGTTGGTTTTTTTTAAGATAGCTACACTCATGACTTCTTAAAACCATCTCAGTGCCAAAAAAAAAAGTTTTATGAGGCAATAAAGTACAACATTAAAGGAAAAAAGCAAAACATAATGGGGTTATTATTTTGGCTTGTTAAAAAAAGATTCAGACATCCAGTCATAACATTTTAGGGCTTTTTTGGCTCCTCACATGTTTTGACAGGCACATGGGACCAACCAGACATAGCAAGACCTGTAGATCGACGGTTCCTTTGTTTTTATTTTGCCCCTTTCTAGCCTCACAGTCTCTAGTTATCAGGAGGAAAAAACAGGTTGTGTCAGGTTATGTTATACTATAGCAGAAGAAGCTAAATTGAGCTGTAGTCTTCAGGTAAAGATATTGAAACAGGCACTCTGACAAGCAACACTGAGAAAAATCAAAGTGTGAGTCAGTCATATGTGGGTAGTGTTTATCAGGTTCTTTTGGAAAAGTAAAAAAAAAATAAACAGAAAGAGAAATACCAATAGAGGTTTGCATCAAGACCTTAAGTTTTTGAGACATAAACACCTCGAAATAGGAATAGGATACTTCATCAAGCCTCGTGAGGAAATGTATATTTTCCTTTGCCTCCTCCACAAGACATTCAGGGTCAGCAACAGAACAGACGCCACGGAGCTGGTAGGGATTCAGTGTCTTGCTAAAGAACACTTAAGGACAAAGGAGACTCTGGGTCTTTTCACAACAACCTTGTTTGGTCCAAACTTTTAAGCTTGATCTGAAACAAAATCTCCCTGAAACCTCCCCTGGACCACAGTCTAAACCAAACAGCCAAACCCTGATCTGTCAAAAAGAGGTGGTCTTGGTCTGGATCAAATCAAACCGTAGTTCAGTTCATATCTAGAGTGAATTCATTTTGGGATGGTTTTCAGTCTTGAACCACTTACAGGAAGCTCTGGTCGGCTACCGTCATGTTATAAGAGTAGCATAGCACCTTTAAGGATTAGCTAAGTGTGGAGTGTGAGAACAGGGAGTGTGTGTCCAGGAGTGAGAGAGAGATTGACAGTGGATGCACTGAGAGCAGACAAATGTTGGTGATCGAAGCAGAGGAGCAGGGACGTCATAATTACCCAGGGCCCCAATGGTGGGGGAGTTAAGAGAGTTAACGTACTTACTAAAAATAATGGAGGCTTAGTTGTGTCAAAACGCAGCTAAAGGCATGTGAATGACTTATGCTGCTGGGGCTACACAGCCATGTCCTTCCAAAAAAAAAAATCAGGATTCCAAAAAGGAAACAAAAGAATGAAAGGAAAGGTCAAGAAAGCAAACTGACTTAGTCAAAAAAAAAAAATATTTAAAAAAGGTGCGTGAGACAGACATGGATCAAGAGAGAAAGGGCAGGGGCCCCACAGTGGCTGCTTAAGCGTTGGGCCCAGAATATGGTGCTACAGCCCTGCAGAGCAGAAATAAGCAGTTAAGCTGTCAAAAAGTAGTACATGTGCCGTGCAGTACATGAACAGTGTGGTTTCCAGTTTGTCCCTGAATAAACATAGCAGCTCCTTAAGACCCAAGTAAAGTTCCTGTTTCTTGCTTCTCAACTGAGTAACAGGGTTAGGCTTGAAGTGAGCATCAACAGTGAGCCCTGGAGGAGAAACAAAGTCTCCCCTGTGCTTCCCAATCACAGTCTGGAAACTGAAGTGGGAATGGTTAACAGTCAGAACTAGAAAAGGGAAAAAAAAAAAAATGCAACAAAACAAAAGGAGCTGTGATAGCACATGGGGAGTGGAGACCAAATGTTTGACATTTGGTCCAACAATTTTACAAAGAGTCTGTTAGAAAAAACTTACAAGAATTCACAGTCACTTCTCAGTTACTTCCCGAGAGGATGAGAGAGAGAGGATACAACAGCCCGTCTACAAACCAATCAATTCAAGTGTAAGTTCATAACAAGGTGATGAGGACATGTAGGGCCTAAGACATATTAAACACTGTACAAAATATCTGTATGCTTTTACTGTGCACGCGCACACACACACACACACACACACACAGTAACATTAAAGAGAAAGGAGAGTGTATGAGGGGTTTTTTGATCCACCTTCTGAACCTTTTAGTCTGAAACACAAGAGAGGCCTAATGCAACTGCTAAAGGCTCTGTGTGTGTGTGTGTGTGTGTGTGTGGGTGTGTGTGTGTGTGTGTGTGTG
>JAPZEB010000026.1:5013698-5029312 GCA_029783705.1 Chaetodon striatus | reverse complement strand
TAAGGTGTGAGCATGCTGAACAGTGTTCATTAATGCTGAAATGAAAACTCAACTTTTCATTACCACTGCACCAGAGTTCGCCTGAATGTGATTGCTGTGTTCACACCTGCCCAAACGAATTACACTTAGGGTGCAAACGAACTTGAGTTCAATTGAACCAAACCAAACAGGGCAGGTGTGAAAGCACCCTTAGTATAGATCACTACCACACGCTATTCAAAGTATACAGAAACAGTTGTGCAAACTTAAATAGTAGCAGAATCTATATGTTATGTTATATCATCACAGACATTTTTACCAAATATAGATATGTGCTTAAGTGGCTCTTACAAACAACATGAGCAACAAATCATTCCAGCCCAGTTTATGGCAACAACCTGTTATGAACACTTGAGCAACAGTCTGTTGAATGCTGGTTGAATAAACTATAAAAAGAAATAAGATCGCTGTGTGTGAAAGTGATATAACTGATTGACCGAGTGACTGGAGAAGAGGAGGGGGAAACAAGGGTTGATATTTTGGACAAGGAGAGAAGACGCAGGGCAGTAAATAGATCATCTCCTGCAGAGAAAAGGCAGAAGAGCACTATTTTAAAACAAGACAAGAGAAGTCTGGTTGAGCACACCATTGATTGTCTCTGGCTGCGAGAAGAACAAGGAGCTGAGAGAGAGAAGGAGAGGGACAGAAAACAGATGATACGACTGCTGGCTTCTGGAAGCTCGGACAGCCTTTTATAAATGCTCTCCCTCTCTCTGTATGTTTCTCTCTCTCTCTCTCTCAATCGTTCCCTCCATTTCTCTTGTGTTTTTTTCGCAGTGTATGTCGACTGAGCAGTAGCAGATAAGGCAGACAGCCGGGCCCCATGCTGACTGGCCCGACTAGCTGTGGGGAGCACAGAGGCAATCAATGAGTGCTCACAATAGAGCGCCAGCATCCAGATAGCTAACAGCTCCCTGAGGCCATGGGAAGGAGGTGGTGAAGAGGGGGATGATATGGGAGGGGAGGGTGGGGGGAGAAAAGGCAAAGAAAGGTGGGTGGCTTTAACACATGGGTGTCATAGGTTGTTTCCGCACCATATAGAAAAAAGAAACATGCATGAAGCACTGAAGCACATATTCCTCCATGGCTGTTTATGCTCACTAAAGCATGTGTAACTTGAGGTCAATGCTCAGCTCAGGAACTCTTGGCTGCCTCTGAAGCAGGACTCTTCAGTTATGAGATGTGAAGTGAAGAGTGGTGGTCCGATGCTTGGGGTGATAGCTGCAGTGATAGCGCTATTTTTAGTTGACTTCTTCTTCCCGTCATTGTTGCGTGTTTGGATGCATGCGTATGTGTGAGCCTTTTTTTTTTTTAAACATTATTATGCAATGCAGTATCTGACCTTGGGAAGAACATGTGCCAGAGGGATAGGCAGAGAGCTGAGTAAATGTGTGACCACTTCAACCTCTGTGTCATCCTTGACTGCACAACTAGCTACCTCGCTACTCAGAGAGCAGCTCACACGAGGACTCAGAGCATTATTAATTCAGCTTACTCAGAGCCATAGGTTACATGCCAATTGTGTCACGCTGATACCAAAGTCTGGTGAAAAGCTGGAAGGGAGGAACAGTTGACTTTTTTGGGATTACAATCAGCAAAAATGGAATATAACAAATTTTGTTGTCTTTAGTGTATAATCACCTGACAGTAAGAATCATCATGCTTTTGTTACCTTACAATGAGTCGTTTATGTCTACATAAGAAGCCGGGGCTGGTTGCACAAAACACCTTCAGTTAAGATTTTCCTTTAAGTCCTAGTTATGGTTTCCCCAAAGTAAAATTTGTTGCACAAGTATCTTCCTTCAGGTTTCCTTAAAATGTTCACTTAAGTATGAATGGTTTTCTCCTTGTCTTGGTCTTATACTTAAGGAATCCCTAGACCATTGCACAAAAGACCTTAGCAACCAAAGTAAGGTAAAAAAACCCCTCTGACTCTGTCTTAACTGCAACATGACCGAGTTTATGGTGATAAATAAAAAACTAACACACCCTGAGAAGAGTGTTCAGCGACCACGAGAGCCCAATGGATACCCTTTTGATTTACACAATATATTTGACTGAATTAATTTTCGTTGCCATTTCTCTCTACAGTCGTTTTGTTTTTGGGTATTTGGGATGAAATTTACTTTGTAGTGTGAGCTTTCTACGATTGTATTCCTCCAGAGGTATAACTTCTAAAAACTTTAGTTATCAGAGGAAAAAAGGTAAGCACACATTAGCAAGTACTGAGTTAGCGGCTTGTCTCCAACATGCCAAAAAGCATTAGAAAAACACAGATTTGTAACGTAAAACGACTTAATTCAGTGTTTTTACTGTTTGAATCAGCGGGTCCATTTGTTTTGGAGAGGAGGAGACCTCTGTGGATAATTCAGCTCTCAAAAAAAAAAAAACCTCCTGAATGTCTGGATCAGAATTAAGGTGAGCATGTGTTGCGTTATCAGAGAAAAAAGGTGAGCATAGATTAGCAGGTGCTGGGCTAGTTGCCCATCTCCAACATGCATAACAGCGTTGGAGAAACACTGATTTGTAACATAAAACTGCTTTATTCATTGTTTTTACTGGTTTTAATCACTGGGTCCATTTGTTTTTGAGAGGGAGAGACCTCTTTAGATAATTTGGCTCCCTTGAAAAACCTCCTAAACAATGAACACTGAAGGAATTCCAACCAGGAGATGTTTCAGCCAGATGCAATCTGCAGTACTCACTACTAGGTGCCACTATAGCTCTCCAAATCTTACACGCTGTTCCTTTGAGTAGGACGATAAGATAGAAAGTTGAGTCATCGTTTCCCAATGCAACCCCATTCCAAAAATGTTGCTGCTGACATTTGACAGTTGTGAATATCAGTCCCTGCGGTCATGGAACATCTTCTATTAAACTGGCCTGGATTACCATCCATGTTATTCAACTCATGACATTCCACACTGTGACTGTGCTTTTTCAACCATTTATATCAAATTGGAATCACGACCTTGTAAAAGTTTTTAAAGCAGCATTGATTCATTGCCTCTGCCAAGGAGGTTATGCTTTTGGTTCGGTTTGTTTGTCAGCAGGATTATGGAAAAACTACTGGCCCACTTTTCATAAACCTTGGTGGAAGGGTATAGCATGGGCCAAGGGAAAACCCATTACATTTTTATGCATAGTCATTTGATCTTTTCTTTTTTTTTTTTTTAATTAAAAACTGATGCTTCAAACTTTAAATTCAATTTCATTTAAAGCTGCTGTCATTAAGTGAATTAAAGACATTTAAAATTCCAAACTTTACAGAATTTAATCAGAGACTCTTTGTGGATTGTGTTAAAAAACAATAGTATTTCCCTGTAGGTGTCACATTTTTATATTCCTTATTCACAGAGAAAAACAATTCGTATTTGTCAATTAAGATGTAGAACATTTTAATATAGGTGACAGCTGTGACATTTGGCTGCCAAAAATCAGAAGACAAATATAGTCCCTGAGTTTCTACAAAGAAGAAATATTTTTTCTGTGCATCCTCTCAGCCAGTGATCAAACTCTCTCCTCACATGATGCATAAGTGTAGTTAATTTTTTACATGTTGAACTACTACTGCAACTTTTGTAATTTAAATTAGTGAATAATTTGTGCAAGTATCATGAGATCAACTCATTGAATCAATTCAAACTGACTGTTGCCCAGAATTTATGTAAACATGAGGCTCAGTGCACTTCTCATGGATATTAATACTGAGCTGGTGGTACCAGAGGAGACGGCTGCCTTCCAGTCAACACACAGGGAACAGAAGTCTCCTGTGGCCACCCTGTTTTGGTGGAAAAGGGACACTAAATAATAAATTAGTATAAATATTTACAAATTATTTGCAGTGGGGAAGCAGAACAAGGGTGTTTATTAGGCTCAAAGGAATATATATTTTTTCAAAAAGCAAAAAACTGCAAAAACAAGTGTTTGCTACAGTGTCTACTTTTTATCTGTTTTCCAGACACTGTTGAGATACAAGGTTGCAGGACACTGACAGACACATATGCATGCGCGCACGCACACACACAAACACAGCACGGGGTGTGTGCTAATGAATGCAGTACCACCTGTTCAGTGAATGATGTAATTGCTCTCAGCAGATCCCCATTTCCTCACTATTACGCTGTTTAACAGCACCATTTAACAGGTATGAAAGGTTGCTGCAGAAAGCTATCCTCTCCCTCACACCTCCACTAATTTAACATTTAACAGCATCTCCCGTCACGTCAGAGAGAACTGGTCGCCTTTTCATGTAGGGGAGGAAGCAGGGGAATAAGAAACGGGGTAAAAGAGAGAAAAAGGGGGTGAAAAAAATAGAGGATTTGAAATGGGGAAATGAAAGGATGAAGAAATGAGGTTAGGCGGAGAGGGGGGGGGGAAGCCATTTGTTCAGCAGTGGCTCCATCGAATCGATTAAACTCCATTCTCGTGTGCTCGCCCGTTTGTTTCGCACACACAGATGCACACTAAATATGTGCATACCCACGCACCAGGCCACAACACGTACCAACAATGCAGTTACAACAGGAGGACAAACCTGGTGTAGTTCTACAGTCTGAATTAAAATGAACTGGGAACCATTCATCATCACCTCATGATGAAGGTGAACTGCATCACCCTTTTAGTACCAGTCAATAGACAGAGGGTGAGTGTGTGTGCAGCATGCAAACAATTTGCACAGGGTGACATGCACCTGAAGGTGTGATTAATTTGGTTAAATGACCCAAGGATGATAGTTAATTGGTTACAGGGTCACTGAAATGAAATAAAACATCATTGCTCTTTCACTTCACACTTCAGCACATCTGAAATTGCACATGGAAGCTGCACACTGTGCTCCCATGGGTCATCGTCATTGAACAGAGAAGTTGTCAGACTAGGTGAGAGAAATCAAAATTAAGCAGACATGCAATTTTTTTTTTCTAAATTGGGTACTCATGAGCTGCCCAAATGCTACGCTAGATGTCCTCCATGATGATAACACAGGGTAAAATGAGGTATTGTTGCACCTGCTCAGACTGTTATCAGGAGAAGGACTTTTAGATTTAATGTATTTCACAACTCATAAGCCTTTGATATTTATATTTCTACATTTATTGCACAAGGGTGAAGAAAAATCAAATATCACAATATTTTCCACCAAATACTTCAATCTTGAAAGTGCAAAAATTCTGTAGGGTTGACTACTGGTGCTTTCAAAAATATTTACACAATGACATTTTTGATAAATAATCATCAGTAATGTAGATATAATAACTACGGCCGTTTTCATATAAGCTACAGTTGATTCGTACTGTGTCCGAGTACGATTGCCCCCTCCTCCCCTCCCCCGCCACTCAGTTTTCATATTGGTAATGCTGTTCCATACCCAAGTGCATCTGCGCAATATGTGACATTTTTGTTCCACTACAGTGTAGAAAAAAACGCATGAGATAGACACTAATGCCCCTGGGACTGTCATCAGTGGGGACCAGCAGAGCAGTCAGGGGAAGCTCTGCTCCTGGCCAAGGGAGGAGCCGCTGCTATCAGGCACAGAGCTGTCTGCCTCCTGCTGGAGCTCCGAGCACAGGTCAACAGTGGCAGCAAAGCTAGATCTGGGTCTGTCCGTGGCGGGCTGTGGTGTTGTTTGATATAGAGCAGAGTGGTGCTTGCACCATACAGGTTATTTAAAAAGAAATCACAAACAAATGAGACAAACACAACTGTTCACCCTTTAAGTGAAAAAGTATTCAACTTCCCACCACTCCCGAAAGCAGTGGCCCTTGTTGTTGACTTGATGCTTCTTTTCTGTGGCCACATCTGCTACCTAGTAGGAAATGTCTGCTGATAGGTCCATTAGTTTGCTTGTTTATTGCCTGAGTAGTTCCTGCTTGTCTACTAACTGTAAAATAGTCTTGCAATTGTGAAGTGAACAGAAAAAATGCAAAGTGATCTTGCTAGATTAACCAATATTGTTTGGTGGGCCACATGTAGTAAATTCTGAATGACAAGCCAGGGGCCATTTAAAATCGGTCCATGGGCCACAACTGGTCCCTGGGCCGGACATTGGACATGCCTGATATAGAGGCATCAGTATTACATTAAGACTATTTCATAACCGATTTAAAACTCCTAGTAGTTGTGTTAAACAGCAGTCCACTTTGGTGTTCTTGTACAGTTGGTGTTCACACCTGATGGGTACCGTATTGAAGTACACATGAACCATACCTGAGACCACTGTTTCAAGTGGACTCAGGCACAGATTGGTGTAACGTGCTGGGTACAGTAAAAAGTGTTCACACTAATCAAACAACGGGTCTTTAGGGTCAAGTGCACTCATATCTAGGCCTGGGTCCATGATGCGAAAGCTTCCTAAGTGGGTAAAGGCCAACAATAGAAAAGCTAGAACAGTCTAGAAAGTTCAGAAAATTACATCACTCAACAGTAATTCAGCATTTATAGAACTAGACAACACTTACAATATAACAATATCTGAAACTGAAGACGATATCTATAATATTGATGTATTAGACAGCCTTACTTACCAAAAAGCTGATTGATTGCCATACTGTATGCAAGCATTGTTAGCTTCCAGTGGCAGTAAACATACTAAAGTGAACTGACAACCAAAAGTTAAATAGCGTAAACTATGACCTCCTATCCAAAGACGGACATCATTGATCAACATTACACTATTCAAGCTCGGTTCCTCTGCAGTCACACCAACAATCTCATCCCTAGGAGTGACTCACTGTGTCCGTAGAATGTAAAGTGACAGAAATGAGTTCTGATGGGGTTTGTTCTTCTTCACCGTAACCCAGCGACCCTCACCAAAATAGCACCGAGCACAGACAGGCTTGTTCATGTACACAAATATAACTGGACCTGTCTAAGACTGTAGGAATAACATGCCGCTGCTCTGTGCTAACCCTCCGTGATAACTCTGACATTTGGAAATTTGACATTTTTCACTTTTTTCCCCACACTGACAGTGCACATCGCCCTTTGTGTGCTGAGTTTCGTGTCCTCATGGGTCAAAAACAATTTGTGACACAGTGTAATTTTAATAAATGTATGATTGTTCTCAATAAAAGGCAAAGCACACATGGCATGTAACCTCAATATTTTTTGTCTGAGTCTGGCCGGGGACCTTCATCATAAGAAATGTCATCATTGCGTGTCTCTTGCACTTATAAAAATGTAAGTAATTTCAAATAATGCCTTTCCCATTTTGAGATATAAAAATACAGCTTTTAGAGGATGCAGGTATTTTTCCAAAATGGCAGTGAAGTATATTAAATATGAAGGTTGACATCATAACAGCATGTAAGAAAAATACAAGTCAACAATATGCAGCATCCCTACATGTTTTGACATTAAATGTCTCAGCAAAAATTCCAGTGATCACGAAAATGCCAAACAGTGTATGTTTGAGATCCAGGAAACAGTCTGTATACTGATATCATTCACATTTATTGTATAAATACATAATCACTGTAATTATTTTCCTCAAAACTAGAGTAGAAATTCCATCGTAGTGATACATGTAAAGAGAAAGTTTCTCTTTACAATATTCTTGAGCCACCAGCATGCTTTATGAAGTGCATGAGGGTCATGTGCTCAATGAAAAGTATGTGGCTGTGAATAATTGTGGTGGCCTTATGTAAATATCTCATATCCATATTGTAATTATGCTATCAATCAGAGCCAAGCTGGGATCAGAGTGATACAATATGGGCTGTCAAGGCAGAATGCAGCCTTTCTCTCCCCTCCTCCTCTTCAATCTGTCTTTCCATCTTTCCCTCCCACTGCTTTTCTCTCTCTCCATAAACTCGTACAATCTCATTCTTTTCCTATTTTCCCTCCACAGGTCACACCGGTAGCACCACGCTCACAGAGACTGAAAATCAATCCTCAAATACTATAAAAGCCAGAGTTCAAATAACGGCAAAGTCTCAAATAAAGTCAGCAAGAACAAAAAAGCCATTCACTAACGATCTCCAATTGCTTCTTCTTCTTTTTTTTTGTGCCATTCAGCTGCTGTCAATAAAACCCCGCATTTCCTAAAGATTTTCACATTAAAAGCCTCAAGGTCAAGCTCAAATCAAAGATTTACACACTGTAGTTTTTTTCTTCTGAGAAGTATCTAAAGAGCAATGTTTAGACAGTGATCCATAACATACAGTGTGTTTTTTTTTGTTTTTTGCTTTTCTTAACTGCCAGGCTGACAGTGCAGAAATGGGGGGAAATGAGGTCTCTGGTCAGATTCACCCCTTGGATGTTGTGGTTAAGGCTGCAACTAACAAATATTTTGAATAATCTATCAATTATTGAAACAAATAATTGACTTTTCAGATTACGAATCGCACAGTCACTCATTTACTTTAGCTTGAGGTTGTTTAATGAATGTGCTAACTAACAATAAAGACAACAAAGGTGAATACTTCATTCAAAAAATACGTATCCTGCTGATACAACAAAATGCTCAACTGAAATCAAAGCCTTTCATGAACCAAACTAGTTGCTAAATCAACAATCAATCAATGATTTGTCACATGAAATCATAAAAGATATAATGTCCTGACCTCTCGCATTACTAGGGGCATGCATCATAGTTTGTTGACTTACTTTGACCCAATAACTGAATATAAATATGGACAGCATGTCTCCACTTCCCCCAATTGTACAAAAATGAAGCCATGATATCTCTGATTCAGCCAATTGGCACATACAGCTGTCAATCCTGACATTTAACCCCTTGTTTATAGCATCAAATAACTAATTTAAACCAAATTTATCTGAAAAATTTAACATACTGAACACACCTCAGTGTGATAAGAACTACCTCCTTCCATAATCTTGTCAGACACTTATCTGAATGTTACAGGCACTTTAAGCAGACATTATGCTGCACAAATGCCCCAAGGGTGCTCCAGCTTCCTCCCACAGTCCAAAGACATGCAGGTTAACTGGTGACTCGAAACTGCCTGTAGGTTTGAATGTGAGTATGAATGGTTGTCTGTCTCTATGTGTTAGCCCTGTGATAGTCTGGTGACCTTTCCAATGTCAGCTGGGATAGGCTGCAGCCCCCCCCCTTCATGCATCTATATCATGTATCTTTATCATACAGTCTATGATTTTGACCTCTAGACAGCCACAGGTTGGTCTTCCCAGATGCTGGCAGCAATTTCCCAGCAGCCACCTCAGAAAAAGAGTCACCTGGCTGAATGGTGGTATTCCAGGCTCTAGCCACGTTTTGGTGAAACAAAAGGCATCACAGTTCTTGATATCCTGTTGGATACTCATGCAGGTTGTGGTCTGTATTTAATTCCTCCAAATCATGGCTGTTAACACTAAGCTAGCCTGCTCACAAGCTAACGTTAACTTACACGACGAGTTAACAATGAAATGCTCCCACACTCATGAGGGTGTTGCCATCTCAGTAAGGGGTGTTGCTACCATCACCGGCCAGCAACTCACATCACAGCCAACGACTTTTGACAATTAAATTTGTCGGCAGCTCATTTGGTCATCCATATTTGTGAACCACATTGATTATTCATTGCACCCCTAGCTGAGGCTCATGATTGGTGCCTTGGTCCCTCTGCAGTAATGGAATGTATGTAAATACAAACCCTTCTTCCTAAAGTGAATGAACCCCTAATACAGGAAAACAAAGGCTTCAGCTTTTTAAGAATTTACAGTACAGTAAGGCATGCTTGAGATATTTTGAGAAACATTGCCCTGATCACATTTCTCCTTCTGTCTTCCTATCACTCTCTCCCTCTCTCCATCCCTGCCCCCTCTCCCTCTGTGGATAGTTGCTGTCAGGTTGCAAGCAGGGCGCTGTCTGCCTGTCCACCCACACAAGACACCAGCCACGCTGATTCGACCCACCACTGAAACACACTCGCACACATAGATACACGTCACACACATCACCCAAATACTCACCCACAGAAATGAGCATGAACACACGCATTCAGCACAGACACAATCTTCTCAAAAGTTTAATGTACAGAAGACACATTTGGCCATACAGTACTGTGTTTGTGTAGGCAGAAAAGTTTACATGTAAAACAAAAAGCAGAGATCAAAGTGGTTGTGTTTTTAAAAGCAGAAGGGTTCATACACTGCATATGCAACAAAATATGTGAGAGGTGAGAATTTCGGCTTCTCGCTCACAGAGCTGTTTTTTCACTCCGTTTCTCCGCTCGAGGCCGCTCCGCTCAACACTGCTCCAGGCTCACCTCAGATTTCACCCTGCTCCACTCAAACCCTCACTGCTCGCTTAGTTTCTTTCAGAAAGTACTTTGTAAACTCGATTGTCTAGATTTCAGCGGCCAATTTTTGACAGAAAATAGTGTGGGTGCACAATGCAAAGATGCATCTTGGGTCGGTATGCTTCAAACCCATGGTGTGAGAGGTACTGGAGTGAAATTGGAGAAGGAGATAAGGCAGGGCTCTAACTTTTTTTTAGAAAATTGCTCTGTGTTTTTCTTAAACAAACCATGTGCTTGGGCTCCGCCTACATGCTCTTGTGCGTAAGTATTAATTTTGTAGCTTGAGATGATGATGAATAACTTGATGACCTTCCAAAAATTCACTTGAACTTCTAAATATTAATGTGGAATCTATTCCTTCACAGAAATCCCTGTGGATTATACAACAATGGAGTTTTTTTTGGAGTTAATATACAATAAATACACGCATGTAATATACAATACAGCAAAATAACATCAGAGAGCCTCTAAAGACAAGGCCATATTGCTTGTGGAGGATTTGTTTCCTTGTTAAGGAGTTCTGGAGGGGGTGGCTTGGTGTTACAATCGCTAGTAGCACATGTGGCCTTGGTGTGATACGCACTGCAACAAGCAGCTGTTAAAGTGTCAGTATGCTTCCACCGAAGTGCCTGTCAGATGGTTGAGCAGAAACTCACACCTTTGGGATGTTGGAATTTGGAAGGGGTATGTTCAAATATTTCTGTAATTTTCCCCCCAAAAAAGCAATTTTACAATCATGCCCACTTCAGAAAGTGATTCACCAGGAGTGTGGAGGTTAGGAAGTAAGCTGGGTTTGAACTTCTTAAGGTCTCTTATCATTTTTTCATACAAGTTACCTCTGTCATGTTTAATGTGCCCAACTATGTGAAACAGTGTGAATGCCATGTAGAAAAAAATGGCCAAAAGTGTGCTCAGTTGTTTCCATATGTAACTGACATCTTGCTGCTGTTTGCAATAGCATCTTTGAATGTGGTTGTTGGCAACAGCTAAACACTTTTGCCTTCAGATGCGGTCAGACAACATCATACGAGCTAGTTTGTTTCAGGCATTCTGACACCTTTAAACACAGGGAGGTTGCAACAACAACTGAAATCAGTAGATATGCTCATCAGTAAATGCTGGAGTATATGTCTTATGTTTCTTTAAAATGTTCTTCTAGCATTTTTGATCCATTGTAACTTGAGTTTTCTAAGTTTTTTTCACAGACTTGGGCAAACTCTGCCTGGGTTACTGAACATGCAAAGTAGGCAACTGCCCCTTGGCGCAAAACCTCCAGGGTCCCGAAGGTTGCTATTTTGGTCATTTGATTGATTGTTAATTTGTTTGGGAATTTGCACCAGTTAAGTCCAATATTAACAAGCTGTATTATCATGTAATTGTGTGGCCACCTCTTGTACAGCCCATTACACATAATGAAAAAAATCTAACACCTTAATGAATTTTTGGGTTGGGATGCACCGATAACCGGCTATATTAAAAGTTGTTTCAGGAGTTACTATGATTGAAATGAAGGGCTGAATGACTTATATAGCTGAATTGTTTTTTATTGTGTAGATTTCTTTGTTTCCCTGGAACCAAATGGGGAATAAATAACAACAACAACAACAGCAAAATCCAACAATATAAAAACATTGGTATCAGCTATCGGCCAAATAATTTTTTAAAAATTGTCTCAGAATTTCAAAATTGGTGCATTCCCATTGCTTGGACATTTCCAGCTGACCAAACTGGATATTAATTTAAATACACAGCCATGTTAGACGTACAGATACTTCGGAGAAAATCAGACATGGCAGAACTCTGTGCCAGTGTGTACCAGCCGAAATCAATGCACTGGCTCTAACATGTTCAGGGTCTCAATGTCAACTCAAATCAATCATTTGAACCTGTCTTACAAATTATAGTTTAGATGCAGCTGTGCATTCAAACACAATAATAAATGATCAAACTGCATACAAACTTATTTTGCAAAAATAATTCTAAAAACTAAAATGCAGAGTAACAAAGGAAACAGCTGTAGGTCTGCATATGAATGTGTGCAGTGACAGTGTTTACATGCAGCAATTGAGCAATTTGAAGTGATTGAGAATAATTGAATCAGGTTGCACACATGCACAGCAAAATGTGCAACCTGTTAAAGTTACTGATATCAAACTGTCACTCATTATCTCATTAAAATCAACATATGGTGTGTTTATTGCCATCAATACATCTCTCTCAGTCTCTCTGCCTCTCTCTCTTTGTCTCGATCATTACACATGTAACACAAGTCACTGATATTATACCATACACGACAAAAGAGAGGAACCCTCTTGACACAAAATCTTTCCTTCTCCCTTAATACCAGGATGAAATAACAAAAACAAAAATGAACAAGAACTCAGACTGATGTCTGGGGAAATTACTCATTACCGACTGTGTTTTTATGCTGCAAAAATTAGCATAAGCCAATACGATGTGACCAGAAGAAAGTGTGTTTCAGTCAGAGACGTGATAGACTGCAGCACTCACACATTCCTGCAAGCATTGTGTTAATGTGGCGAGAGTCAAGTCACAGACAGATATGCAATAACAGGAATACACAGTATGCTATCCATACTCATTATGCTACATTTACCTTCGCCTCAGACAGATGATACAATGAACAGAAGCATCAGTCACTCCTAAATTGATGTCTGAAGTCAATTTTTATCCTTACACCCATTGTCTTGCATCAATTCCACCATAATTTGTCTCTTAAACATGCAATTTAAGCCCAAGAGCCCTTATGGTATCTGCAATCCTGGTTTTGGATTACCCTATACAGAGCCCCATGATTTTTGCGATGCGGAAAACATGAACGAAATGAAGAATGTGATCATAAAAATGCAATAAACTGCAGAATATCATGGAATTCGCCAAAATCAGGATGAAAATGACAACAATCAGGGTTTTCCCTTCCATTGTAAATGTTTTTTTTCACAGTGTCTTAGCTGTTACACATATGACCGTGTCCACTTTTAAAAATAAGATATTAACACAATGTTAATAGCCTACTGTATGTATGGAAATAAGATTTATTGAATTATATTTTCAGGAAGTATAAAACACGTTAGCTGTCATAAATGTTATATCATAGGCAACTGGACTTGCTTTAGTTCCCTGAAAACGTTTCGCCTCTAATCCAAGAGGCTTCTTCAGCCTCTGTACCAGTCAGTTAGAACCGAAGAAGCCTCTTGGATGAGAGGCAAATTGTCTTCAAGAAACTCAAGCAAGTCCAGTTGCATATGGCAACCTATAGCCTATAGTGCCTATAGCACTTATGATTACCATGATCTGGATGACTTAAATTCATCACTGACAATATGAAAGCTGAAACCAATAGTGGCTCCATGTCTCCTTGTGTCAAAGTTAGATGTTTTGTTGACCCAACAACCCATCACAACTTCCCTTCTCAATGTTATAACAACATCCCACCACATCCAACTTTGCTACTTAAAGAGAGATTGCTAAGGGTTTTCCCCATACACAATCATTACAAATTACAGCTGTAAAACAGGAATAATTCTGTTCTTCACATCATGCCACAAAAACTCAAAAATGACCTTTTGTATTATTCTAATTTGAGCATTTAATTCCAATAACATTTAAAAAGTCATGCAGAGAGTTGCATGCTTTATGTGTCCAAAAATGTAGAAGCACAACAAAGTCTGAGAGCAAATTTCCTTGGCCACTTTTGTTTTAGGGTTATCTCAGAACATAATATCCAGTTCTTTTAATAAATCCATGGTTTTTTGAACAAATGACTAATGCTGCCATTTGTCTGGTGAGAGCCGTCCCCAAATACTAATCATTGCTCTCATACAGATGAATTCATAAACCATTGCCAAACGGTAACTCTGTGACCCTTTGTCTACACTGGCTGCATAGTGAAAGCAGCACGTCAGCAGCTTCAGTCCTGCTTCAGTGTTTACACAGGGTGGGTTCAGCTACTTGGTTACCCAGGTTCCAGCGGTGTTTAGAGCCTAATACACAATCAATGCGGTTATGCTCAGGCAATGAAAAAAAAAGACCTGAATCTTCTGGTTGTGGTTATGTGAGCTGTTGTGCGGCTCCTCTGATCTGTCAGACAACCATCTGCAAAGCGACTCAAAAAAGTGGCTGAAACACGTCCTACAAAGAAGCCTTTAAACCTTGAAAAAACCAGAGCAATGGCTATAAAACTTAGCTAATTAATCAAACTTAAATATTGCTTTTCCTTACATTAATTTGCATCCAGTCCATAAGTTAAAACATTGTAAGGCTACATACTCATCTTCTCATCAATACAGGACTCCCGTGTCTGAAGTTGTCAAAATTCACAGCTTCAAACACAGAAATTTGCAGATATGTATGTATGTGTATATGGTGTTGTTGTAAACAACTGCCGCAGCAAGTCTCCGCGCTCTTTTAAGTTGCTGTTGCCTGCAAGAGTCCTGCTCTGAAAGCTGTCATACTTGTCTTTACCACCGAAAAGAAAATGTGAACAGCTGTATGCTAACTCTCTGCTGACTTTCTAATCATCCCTCTTTCAATGTTCCTGTCTCCTCCTCTCTGCTCATTTCTTTTGCTTTTGCTCTCTTGCTTACCCTCTCAAATATGCATGCGGAAAAGTGAATAAATGAGCAAAGACTAAATTTTTAATCTTCCTTTTCTTTCTTATTTTCCTGTCAACAACAAAACAAACTAGTTGCTGGAAAAACCCTTCTCTATGAGCGCCACTAAATCCAAAGAAAAGAACAGTTTGCGTGACAGTTTTTGGAGCCGCTAGCCTTTTCTTTCAAGTGTTCAAAAACTAAAACAGGAGTGTACTTTGAGGGGAAAGCCCCATTTAATGCTTTTACATTCAGCACATTTTCTCTAAAACGGAGAATCTGAAAATCACCAAAATGCCACTGTTGCCACAATGTGGCGGCTGGCATTCAAATAGCCTCCAATATTTGAAGCTGTTGTGCTGACGTTTGCTCATCCAATATTTATCCGAGGCATTTTTCAAACACCTGAGAGAAGAATAGAGAGTGAAATCACAACAGAGGAACATGCCACCTCTTGTGAACTGCTGAGTTTGACTTGTTTTGGAGGGAACAAGCAAACAAAAGTGTGCTCTGAAGCGTTTCCAGGCGAGCTTTTTCCAACAGCGCTCATGCTTTCTATGCGAGGCTGCAGCTTTCATATGCAGGACAGTTTTGTGGCGGCCATTTTAGGCCCCCTTTTTCTGTATTTGGTTGGATTTAGGATGCAAGAGGGACACACACACACACACATACACACACACACACACACACACACACACAC
>JAPZEB010000026.1:5000469-5013598 GCA_029783705.1 Chaetodon striatus | reverse complement strand
ATCATATCAAATTCACACACACACACACACACACACACACACACACACACATGCACATTATGTGTTGAGCTATACAAATCAGTGGCTAACTCAGCAGTCAATATTCTTCTTCAGAGCGTTAAAAGTCAATCAATAGAGAAATGATCGCAAAGGGCTGCTTTTGCAGAACTTAAAGGGGAATGCTATTCAACTCCACTTCTCTGATATGTCTTCCCTGTGCCTTAGAACAACTCAATTAATATTTTAGCAACAAGTCACTCAGGGTTACCCCTCCAACCACCTAAACAGCCCTCCAGAAACCAGCTGAGAAGTCCCATGTGAGGATTCACTGCACAGCAGCAGCAGCAGCAACAGAGGCAGCGAGCCAACCAACCATTGAACACCCAAATCCCCACCCGGGCGCTGGAAAAACACAACGGCCATGTTACAAATCCTAAATGTACATTTGTTATGTGCAGATTTAGTAAATGTAGGGCACTCACACCGGAAAAGTGACTAAATTAAGTAAAAAATTCAGCATGTTTTCTTTGAAACGCCTGCTGTAAATCAATATAACATGCATGCAGAGGAGAAAGCATGTGTTTGCAGCTTTTCGATTCCTCACTCAGGCTGTTTCCACTGCTGCTCATTTAGCTTGTTGTTGCAGTTTAAGTCGATGGTGACTTGTGAGTACATCAATATTTTGATCAACTCAGCTTTCCTCACCTGGAGTTAAGAGGACATTTTCAGAGAGAGAGTTTATCAAAGTGTAGGGATGGTGGTAAAAACTGTATTTTGAAAAGTGAGCAGTACATGCTCATCACAATCCCTAATAGTTCCCAACATAAAAAACAACAGCCTGGCTCATTTGCTTAATTCGCTAAAATTTTGGGATACAGCTGCCAGTGTTCTACATTTTTGTTATTGTAAATAAACGTTATTAAAAGACTAAAACCAACAATATGTTAGTCCATCTCTCAAAACTAACCTCACAAACCTGTCTGTGGCTCTCCAACCTCTTCTCATTCCTAGGTCAGTAAATACTGATGCTTTGTCACGCCCTTCAGCATCTGATAGGGACACACAGGGCAACCTACAGTGTATCTACCTGCCACATGGCTAAAACACATTGTAACACATGGCTAATGTTGTGAATCAGTTGCAGTTAGCTTAAGGCAACAAAACTACTCAGTTAGGTTTAGAAAGATCAAGCGTTGGTTTAGAATAAGTGCTTTTGTTACTGAATGTGATGTAAATATGTTGCGTGAATGACATTGGTTTGTGACGACCATACACTGACTTTTGGTTTCATATGGGACACAAACTGTGGTCTCCTGGGTGAAAGTCTTCCTGCCACCCTACATGGACTTTCAAATTTTTTATACTACCTCAGTTGCCCAAGTCAAGCACTGCCACTGATGGATTTACATTGGAGTTGGTTGAATGCCTGATGCATCTCATAAAGACAGAGTTCTATGTGGAGGTCTACATAGTGAGCTCATCAGCACAATGAAAACACATTTTGACACTCCTCTGGTCATTTATCTGAAGATTTAATTACTACATTGTTATTGCACAACTAAAATGTTCCAGATCAATGTCAGCTGGTGAACCATCCATATTAAATCCCATCATGCATTTTTGTGATAGATATTCGATATTATACTAAGGGTATTTTCCCAAATTAATAAACACAAGGTACTTTGTGGCTGTATGTGTTATAAGGCACTAGTCTGCTCGCATTAAAAGTATTATTATTGCACCCCAACTTATGGATATGTCTGTGCCTTCTGTCATAAGGAAAAACAAACTATATTCCCTTGGAAAATACTTCCTAATAATACTCTTTATAAAACAGCTTTTAAAGGTTTGTGGAAATGCCACTCAATATCAATCTTCAATTGTTGAAAGTTAAACAGATTTTGACAGGTTTCAATCCCTGTGCTCTCTCTCCTCTTGTCCATCTGCCATTTTTCTTAAGCGCTATGCATGATGGTATACAGTCTATGATCAG
Source organism: Chaetodon striatus (assembly GCA_029783705.1). NCBI lineage: Eukaryota > Metazoa > Chordata > Actinopteri > Chaetodontiformes > Chaetodontidae > Chaetodon > Chaetodon striatus. The sequence continues at coordinate 5,011,605 of JAPZEB010000026.1, read as the reverse complement.
TGACCATTGGTTGTGCACTCACTTTGACAATACATTTCAGGCAACCTCTGAGACTGAAAAATGATACCTATGGGTAAGTACCAAAAACTGCAGTTCCTTTAACAGCCACTTGAGGCTGGCTCCGGAAATGAGTCGTTAACATGCTTACAACCTGGTACAAAAACCATTTTAGTCTCTAGTCTTATTTTTCCATTCATGACAACTGTACAGGAGGGGGAATATTTATACAACTCACCTGTTTAAATTATAGTAAGACTTGAAGATATGCATAACTAAGGTTGTGGTGGCTGTGAGTGACAGGCATACATGTATAATAACACTAGATACCAGACCCCAAGATGGCGCCTATTCATTCTAATGGAGCTGCTCACCCAGTGCATACTCCCAAAAAAGTTTCTAACTTCCCTTACTTACTTACTTACTTCCATGTTATGGGGTCCACTGAATGTGCACAACAGTGCTCCTACTGATGGCTTCACACCAAGTTTTCCGCTAGATGATTTTTGAATCACTTTTCTTTGCTCCAGGAAAGTTTTACAAATATGAAACCTCCATGGATCAAAATTCATAATAGAAAGATTCATTCACCATTCAAGACCTTGTTTGTATTTTGAGGTATCCTGTCAATATTTTACAGACACCTCTTTAATAATGGCAGCCTATGGAAAATGCCTATGGGCAGCTTTTCTGGGCACCTGGTGACAGGCTGTCTACAGATAGTGTCCTCAAGCTTTCAGTTATATCCACCCCTTGCTCCCACAAAACTTCACCCTGTCATCCAAAATTGGTTACTTCTGGCTCCAAAAATCCAAGATGTCAAATAGCCAAAATGCCAAACTCAGGGCTTCAAAATGGAAGTCTACAAAACAGTGGGTGGCATCATGGTTCTTACATCCATTATTTTTACATAGTCTATCCTTTGAGTCCACTATATAGGGTGTCAAAATTCTCACCATGCATTCAGGCAGCACTACAAAGTGGTGAATTCACTATATAGTGAGAAGTGAGTGATTTCGGGCACAACGACTTACAAGTTACTTATGGTCGAGGAATCTATACTTGTGTCCTTCAATGCAAGGCACAAAGAACCTGGAGTAGTGACTCACTGCTGCAAAAACCACTGAAACTTATTTTAAATGGTGGTGACACAACTTAGGGAAGATCTTTGTAAAACAGAGTAGTTTGATTGATGGGAATGATTTGCTCTATGCTATCTCCTGAACAGCAGCATATGATAATCATTACATAATGCATAAAATTTGAAAGTAGAGTGGAAATGGGGACACAGCAAAAACACCCTCTACCGCTGTTTATGACAGCAGAGGAGTGGGTTAATTTAGTAACAAGTACATATTATTTTCTCATGAATAATAATTAAGTGCAAACAGTAAGTTGTTATTTTTTTCAACAACAAATGTGGGCTTTGAAAACAACCTGTTTGACAAGGTCATTTTCATTAAAGTTAATATACTCCTGCTTGTTTCCATTCTCCTCTTTGTCAAACTGCACAACCACGGTCCACCATCACACTCGCCCCCCTCGGCCTGACCCCCAGGTACGGCATGAATATACAAATCAACTGCTATGCGTTCCTAGTTGTGCATTTAGCAGGTGTTTTACAGCAGCTCCCTGCATGACTCCAGCAGTCAGATTTGATAACGCTGAACATTTACCGCTGTCTCCCCTGGCCATGAACAAGAGGGGAGATTTGTCTCCTCCCTTTATCTGTAATGTCACGTCAATGTACAGCCTCCTAGTGACTGAACTGGAAAAGATGGTGGGGCCGACTGTATGGGAGAACCCATGGGGATTTTCTGGGGATCAGGGTACATTGTCATGACAGCTGGAGCCAAAAAAGACCAGCTTCAGCTCACGGTGCCAATCCAGAGCTTTTTGAATTGTGTCTCCTGAAGGCTGAGTGGAAATTCACATTTGGTTCAATTGGGATTGGAGGCCATCTGGGTTCCCTGAATTTAACTCTGCCAGCTTTGCGCGCACATACACACACATGGAAAAGCACACAGGGGCGATACAAAGTGGGCACAAATTCAGAAGTGCTGCACAAATTCAATGCGCACACAAAGCTTCTATGTCAGGTTCAGATTATTATGTTGTGTGGCTGCAGGTAAAAAGTGACCTTCTGGCTGACGATGAGAGGGAAAGAAACAGAGCAACTGACAGAGAAAACGAAAACAGAGAGAGAGATTCTATTTAAGCTAAAGGGCAGAATATCATCACCACACACAAGCAAATGCACAACAAGGGGTAGACACAATACCAGAATATCATCTGTATGGCACCAGGTTTTTGATGGGGCTGGGTGGTGTTAGCTAAAATATATAAACTATCTCATTTAGACTGACTTGGAGGTAACAACACAATAGTTTCTAATACATTAGTGCATATTTTTTCCTTCTCCTTTTGTTGGCCCATTCCTGATTTGTTTGTCCTAATTAAAGTCAAACCATTTAAAGATTGTGGACTGTTTGGTTGGTTGAATTTCTCATCATTGGTTATTGGGCTATCACCGCTGATATTTGGGACTTTGACATTTCTGAAAACTCTTTTTCCCACTCAAAGATTTTTTGTCTTCATTTGACATAGAACAATAAAAAGGTGATGGATATTAGGGGAAAAAAAGAGGGATGATACAAAGGGATACAAAGGTCGTTGCCGTCACTTGGTCAGTGTGTTAGATCCCAGGCCTTCCAGAGTTCCCTAAGACTCTGGCAGTTGATCGAAAACTGTGATATCTGTAAAGGCCCAATCACACCAGAAAGTGGCACTGTGAAATTAATCCCTAAGATTTGGGAATAAAAGCTGTGTTTGTTAGGGGCCACTCACAGGGCTAGCTGGTGCACTACTCTTACAGGCCAGTTGAGAACTAGCTCTAGTGAGGAGCAGTTCGTAATCCAGATGAGGGGGTTAAATAAAACTGAATGGTGCAACAAAGCTAATACACTACAAAAGCTTCCTCCGTTTTGGTTTCTTCAGCTGTCATTCTCAGCGTTGCCAATTGCCAAAGGCAAAATTATCATATTTAAGGTAAAGTACTGTACATTAGAAGCCCAGGCTGCAGAGTGCAAAAAGCTTTGTCTTAACGTACATAAATTGTCCGTGCCGTGTTCTCAGTACATCTAAAGGTTAACAAGTTGACTCTGATGAGCTGTGACTATAATACAGAATATATGAAGCTGCTCTCACACTGCTGCACGATAACTCCCCTGATAACCACAGACCTGCAGGGGGTTTCCCCATAAAGCAAAGCGCTTTTAAAAGTAGCTACTGTTGCTACAGTCCGCAGCTGTGATGACAGGCAGGCACTTTGGTGAACACCAAGCTTGGGGCCGCATACTGTAGCAAGACAATGGTAATCACTAAAAATGACCAAAGACATATTTGGACAATTTACCAGTCATCTAAAGTTTGGTGGAAAAGTCATCCCAAGCCCAGTTTTCCTCTGGTTGTTGCTAGCACTGTAACTGTTACTAGTATTCAGACACCAGCATTATCAGCTCCTCCATGTTGTCTGCGTTCTGCTATTGTGATGCCTGCTATTCAGTTGGCCAATGCCAGGCTGCAACTGCCAGAAGATAAACACGGTGAACTCAGCGTGGCAGATCAAAATCTTTGTGTTGGGCACATGGGCAGCAATCATTTCACACCCCTACTGCCGTGTTGGAAACCCCTTCCCCTCTGCCATCTTCCCCTCATTGGAATGACTGGAAGCGGTGAGTTACTGCGTGGCGATATGAAAACAGCTCTGGGCAAGCTGCAGTAAGCAAATAGGTAACTAGTAAATATTTTGTGTACTATAAAATACACTGAACAATGGTCTGACCACAAACAACTTGTGAAATATTGTAACAAAAAATGTTAGAGGTTGTGCAGGGTGACAGTGGCTGTCGAAATGTCAGCAGAGATGGGATTGGATTATTAACAGCAGATCTAGGGTCAATTTTACTTAATACAATATTTACATCTTTGGCATGGGATGAGTTATCAGGGTGCTTCCAAATCAGCTTTATACCATTTTACTTTAATGAAAACCATTACAATTATCTTACATTGGTGATACATCATACAAAAGGGCTAAATTATGGTACAGATACAATAATCATCATACACCTGGCAATGCTGCTCATGTCCCTCAAAGGTCAACACTGTCATAATGGTTTGTTTTTTTTTGGTCAATGGCAGATTTTTGTGTGTGAAAGTTAACCAAATTCAAACTTGAGGAAAAACAATTTGGTGGATTGACTTAGCCCCCACCAGTGAATCCACTGAATGTTATGATTCCACTGACTCGATGACTTGAACTGATTTTGCCATGCCACCAGCCCATTTCAGGGATATGACAGGAAGTACAATACCGCTGCAACCCAGTCGACAGAATAAATGTTCGCATTGTACATTTCTGCAAACCATGGGTATGTTACATTTTATAAGCAGCAGATATGTTGAAACTTTACATTTCTTTACAAACATGGTTGGAAGGGTCCTGACCTCTTAAAAATAAATAAATGTAAAAAAACAAAACAATGCTTTTGTTGGTCTGCTGCTGGCTGCGGTTTGGCAGCCATTTTGCCTAGGTGTCATGCCATCCACCACCCTTCCTCCTCCTAATGAGAAAGTCAACTCATATACATGTAATGTATGAACTATGTCATACAAATAAAAACATACAAATGTCTGTGGTTTGTCAAAACGCACAATGCCAACATCGTATACTGGTAACTGGGCTGGCTATTGTAAGCAATGCTGGAAGTTAATAAGGAGAACTGCTTTAAGGCAACATGGAAATTACAGGATTTTGTGTGCATCAATATGACTCTGATATTTTTGGAATTTGCTTCACATGGATGAAAAGAAAAGTGTTCTTACTGGGTGAATTAACCTAATTGGTTCTCGATCCAATCTACAAAAAAATGCCCTATATGACGATAAATACTGACATTGTTGTATAAAATCACATGTACCATGGAAGTCGATTTTATCCTTATTGGTACTATATTGTATATTGTCATATACAATACAGTACCAAATATATCACCTTCAGCAATGTTGCTGTCGGTTTCCTCCCGTTCAACTTTTCCTTACCTCTCCTCACACACAATGATTGACAGTGAGCTCTTTTTGTCACAACACTTGCATGACAGCAGTGAAAAAACATGACACACCAAAATGTTTGTTATGACGCTTCCTTTTTCCCCTTATATACACACAGAAAAGTATATAATGTAGGTATACACACACAGCACACTCAGATGGAACATTTTCTGACTGTAGCACAGCCAAGTGCTGCGGGACATTTAGCTTGGCATGCTAAACACAAATGAACTCTAAGGACCCACACTTACTAAGAACTGCTAAGTTTATGGCGCCGATGAGCCTGGAGATACTCCTGTTGACATGACATGAACATATGACACACTAACTACACACAGTAAATACACAAATACAGCTGCTGAACAAGCTTAAGTTTAGTAAACCCACGTATGTCAGATCAAATGTTATTTGATGAAATAGCATCCTCAAGTATTTCCTGGAGTGCATTGAGTGGACTGAGGCCAGATCCACTCACAGAAGGTCACATAGGAGCAGGCACGCATGTATGTTCACACAGTTAAGCGTGGATATGTACCCATTCGTACACACACACACACACACACATGCACACACAGAGGTTAAGCGCTGACTGTAATGAGATGAGTAATCAGTTGTGTCAGATAGCTTGTCTGCCAGAAGGAGAGGAGAGGGGAGGAGTGTGTGCCAACACTGCACACATCCTTTTCCTTATTTTTTCCTCTTCTCCTTTAGTATCTTTCGCTCCTTTGGCCAAAAGAGAGGAGGAGAGTGGAACATTGTTTCCCCCCAGGGCGACAGAGTAGAGAGGAGCTTCTGCCAGGATATTACGCCTCCTCTCCACTCTCGCCTCCTCTCTCTGAGGTTACATCTGAGGGAGAGAGCATATGGCCAATCGCCTCCTCACCTGGATCCAGAAGAGACAGATGAGGGGAGAGAGATGAAGCGGCTCAGTGCGCATTTGATGGACGGCGGCGTGCATGAGGCGGCCACGTCAAAACTCGTCCAGGTTAACGTGATGTGCAGGTTCAAGGTTGAGCCAGACAAGCAGAAAATATCCAAAACATGATATTATGGTAAAAAGTTATATTCATACGGGGGAAAGTTGGATAAGAAAGAATACAGCAAAGCTAATGATATCTAAAGCCTTCAATAGCTGCGTCTTTGTCACACATTGTCTAAATATCTCGGGGCACTCCTGTTTCAGTGAGGTAGGTAGCAGCTGCAGTTAAATTCTCATATTGTCTCAATTACATTTTAAAGCAATATTTACTCTGCATGGGTTTTCAGTGTTGGTACAGGCTTTCAAATCTGCATCAATTATGTCCCTGCAGGATGTTGCTTTTCTTTTTTGGGGGGAATTGTGGCTTAAAATGATCAAATTTTCAGTAGGTTTAAAAAATGCATTAATTTGCAGTAATATTCAAAGTTACAAATATCAGACAAACAAATAAAATATATATTATGTAAAAGATGTACCTTGTTGTTTTGAACCCAGAGATTCAGTAATAATCACCAAAATCTGCAGTCCATGTTTTAGCATCTTTTAGCTAATTGTTCTGGTTTTTAAAGCCTTGACACAAGTCCGGGCCTTGAAGCCAGTTTAGTCATGGTCAAACGGTGGAATTACAAATTCCAGTTCCGTCCGTCACTTGATGCCATTAGGTCTAAAAAGACTCTTTCCATAGACTTACATCTCCTGGGGGATCCTGAATTGTCCCCAGTCCCACCCCAATTGCCTGAAAAAATGTTGGCATTGTATGTCTCCACAAACCTGGATACGTTACATTTGTATGTTTTTATGTAACAAATACACTGAACTATAGCTTTCAGCAATGCTGTGGTTAAGGTGTGATTAGGTTTGGGCACAATACCACTTGGTCATGTTTAGGAAAAGATCATGTTTTGGCTTAAATTACCTCATTGTAGGCACAGTCCCCACTGGAAAAGCAGCTATGTCTCTGTAAAATACTTGTCATGCTTAAAAAACAGCAGCGGGGCACTACAAAACACCTAAATTTGGTGCCTAAAAAGCTGCTGAAAAACAGTGATGAACTGCTAAATCACTTCCGGTTTTGTTGTTTGTTGGTCTGGAACAGTGGTCTGCAGCTTGGCAGGCACTTAACCAAGGTGGCACGCCATCCACCATCCCCTCCATCTTGACAAAGTCAGCTCATATTGTACGTCACTTTAGAAATGTTTATATGATCTGTATGAAACATGCAAATAGAGCATATTCATGGTTTCCAAAAATGTGCAATGCAAACCTTGTCTTCTGGTGACCAGTCCCTCTAGTGTGTTCTGAGTCTACCCCAGGGCCTTCCAACAGTTACGCATGCCTAGAAAACAGGAGGCGCCTAGGAGGAATCCTGATCAGATGCCTGAACCACCTCAACTGTCTACTTTTGACACAAAGGAGCAGCAGGATGTCTGAGGATGTCTGAGCTCCTCAACCTATCTCTAAGGCTGAGCCCAGCAACCCTACGGCTGCTTGTATCCGCAATCTCATTCTTTTGGTCACTACCCAAAGCTCATGATCATGGGTGAGGGTTAGAAAGTAAACAGACTGGCAAATCAAGAGTTGCTTACCGGCTTGGCTCCCTCTTCACCACAGCAGGACCAGCACCTTGCCCACAGCACCTTGCCCACAACACTGCTGACGCTGCATCAATCCATTCGTCCACCTGTCTGCACTCCATTTTACACTCCCTTGTGAAGAAGATAACCCTGAGATACTTCAACTACTTCGCTTGGGGCAGTAACTCACTCCAAACCCAGAGTGAGCAAACCGCCATTTTCCGGCAGAGAACTATGGCCTCAGACTTGGTTAGGAAAAGTTTTCTTCTGATTGTTTCTTACACCTTGACTTAAAAAGCGGTGTTTATGTTGATTACTTTAATGCTGAAAACTGCGGTAATGAGTTGAAATTGATAAGCCATCTTCCAGTTTACCTGTTTTTGTTAGAAGAATTTGATAATGTGATAGAATTGCGAAATAGCACAAATATTTCTGGGATTGAGTGAATTAGCATGAATTCTTGCAAACAAATGATCACTATCCCTGAAGGAGCCATCCACAGTGTCAAAGTGTCTGCTCAGAGCAGTTCAACAGAAGAGGAGTGAAGTTATGTTGCCCGCTCTCCCACCTCCTCTTCGTCTCTCTCTCCATCACAGTCTTTTCACTGCAGAGGCCAGAGGGGAAATTGACTTTTTTTCTCCACACTGTCAGATACATATTTAATCAACATTTCATATCGTATACTGCTTGTAGCTACAGGTGGTGAACATTAATTAGGCTCCCTCCCAAAACTGTAGTGTTTCTGCCTTCCCAGCCAGCAAACCATGATTGAAGATGACATATATTTTGAAAGTTAAACTCTATTCATGAAAGGAGACAGAATGATTTGGTCTCACTGAGTGAATCTATTACTGAATTCAGAGTCAATAAGGCATGACAGACCCTCAAACTCTCATTTAATTATAATATAAGGTTGTTAAAATTGAGTTGACTCATCGGTCAGATGAACCGGTCCTAGAGTTTAACCTCTATCTTTGTATTTTTGAACAATAAAGCAGTGTCATCACACAAGAAGACATTACTTGTTTTGTAGGGCTGGGTGATAAAACGTTAACAATAATTATTTCGATATAATTTTCCTAGAAAGAAGTACAACAGATGTTTAAATGTTAGATATGCCGGGGCACATATTAACCTTAAATACTTGTTATCACCCACTTTTAAACAGAAGAAGAGAATGTAGTATTAGAGTAACAAGAGGAGACCAGCTATCCACCAAGCTAATGTGTACAATAACGTTTAGGGGTGTAACGATCCATCTGGATCAATATATCAATTTAATGATCAACAATCCAATATCAGTGGAAAAAATCGATTCATATCGCCATCTTTATGATATGCTTTTATTTTGAAATTCAGGCAGATAATGACAAGAGGCAGACAAAAAGATAATTTGGACAACATTTACTTTAGAATAAATCAGCAGAGTGGAAACATTTTGGATTCTGGAGAAAATATAGGTCAACAGACAAAGCATGTCATATGTAAACAATGATGTTAGGAAATAAAAAATACTTGGCTTGCCAGACATCTCACTCCCCTAACTTCTCACTACAGCAATTAGCTGCTCTGTTTCAATACTATAAGGCTGAAAAGCATGCATGCAGACAAAATTCAACCATGCTTCTCTCGAAAGAGAGACAGTGACTTAAACCAGTGATGGCAGACTTCTTAATATCGGCAAATATTGTATCGTCAGCCAAAGAATCAATATAATATCATATCATTGGGACCTAGTGATTTATGCCTCTTGTATCCTTATAATGTTACAAAAATATGCAAATTTTAGCATGATTATTTTAAGCACATATAACAGCACTAGGCTACCCCAAGAATGAATTCACAACATAATGTTAGCTACAGTAGCTGCATGGGCAGTTGGCTCAACTATTGCTATGTTAGCAAGTCAGTGTGACTGAGTTATAGCTATTTCATGAAATTAGATAATGTGAATAAATGTGACTAAACATACAGTGCATAAAAATATTAATACGTTTCTTCATTCAAGTCAGATAGATTTTTACTGGCAATGAATGATCCCACACTACTTCACAATGAAATCAAAGTCCTTCTTTTGTTATTGATTTCAGTAAGAAATGGCAGAATTTACCTTACATACCTGAACAGGAAATCCTGATCACAATTTACTTTTTTGTCTGTTTATTTTGATGACATTTTCAGTTAAAACACTTTAACAATGTTTGAAACCATCTATAAAAAGGGTTTGTCATGCTGGTGACCAGATTTAACATTTCTCTATTTATTTATTTATTTTTATTAAATGACAAGTTGATTATATTTTGTTGTTATATTTTGTTTGTTGATTATAACTGTTTTGCATCTGGACTTGTTAAATGTTCTGCTATTTGGCAAGTGTTCTAACAATAAATAATAGTTTAACAATCAACCATCTGTTTTCTTAAACTTTTACTTGGCAAAAATCACCCTTTAAACTTGAAAGAAATTATGATTTAATATCAATTAATCATTTAATAATGGTAAAATTATCTCATTGATTCAAATTGGAAGTATTTCATCAGTGGATTTTTTTCAACTGATAAATGAAAGTGACATTCACAAAATTAAAAGTCTGTACCTTTCCAACATTCTGATGTACATGTCCCAGTCATTTCCAATTGAGAAACTGAAGTCTTTTCCCTCACATTCTTCATCATATTAGGTATTTCAACAGAAAGACATTGGAAAAGGACTGAGGTAGAATAAAGAGGAGATGGCGTGAGGGAAGATGGGCGCACTGGAGTCTGATGGAGGAAAAGGGGGGGGAGGGGAGGAAATAGGAGGAAAAACGTGAAAGCAAAGAGTGTTTTGTATTTTTATCACATGCACTCTCCCTCTTGCCCCTTAAAATTTCCCCTGCATGTATTTTTAATTCTTACAGATGGCAATAAAATGAACGTAGAGGTTCAGCTGAGTTGAAAGAAAGAAAAAGAAAGAAAGAAAGAAAAGAATGTGAAGATGTTAGGAAAGGAGTCAAGCTAGGAGAAAGGAGTGGGAGGATGTGATGAAAAAGAAAGGACGACAGATTGAGAGAAAATGGGACAGGAGGATGGAATAGAGGTGGACCAGAAGAAAGAGGGATTTCGGTCCAGCCTAGTGTTGACAACTGCCTCAGCATGACAGGCCAGAGACAAAGGGAGGAGAAAGGGATGGAGGGAGGTATGGAAGAAAAAAGCCTTAGGTGTTGTAACAGCAAAAGGACAGAAGGAGAAAAAATAAGGGAGAAAAAGAATGACAAAAAATTTGGAGGAGGGTTCGAAAAATAAAATGGAAAAAAGAGAGAAAGAAAGAGTAGTGACAGAGGGAAAGCCAAATGGAGAGAAAGGAAATGTGTATTGATAGGAGAAGAGGCAGAGAGAGATTTTTCTGTCAGAGTAATTAGCAGCTGCTGAGATGGTCTGGAGTCCAGCATGGCACGTGCTGCACACACACACACACACACACACACACACACAC
>JAPZEB010000026.1:4952968-4963775 GCA_029783705.1 Chaetodon striatus | reverse complement strand
ATTCATATTGGGATTGGGAGGAAATCAACTGTCCTGCAGACTGGAAAAAAAGAGGCACAGACACATCCCTGTCTACATCGGTGGAGCTAAAGTGGAGCAGGTAAAAAGTTTGAGGTTCCTGATAATCAGCATCACAAATAACCAGGCATGGTCATCTCGCATCTTTATTCTGGTAAACAAAAACAAAAAACAGCTGTGTTTTTTAAGGAAACTGATAACATTCCCCTGCCAAGTTCTGCTTAACTTTTACAGAGGAGCAATAGAAAGTGTTTTGACTGGAAACATTACAAACTGACATGGGATGTGCCCAGGTCAGGACAGGAGAGCTCTGCAGCAGGTGATTTAAACTGCCCAGAACCTTGTTGTTACTGAGCATCAGTGATATCGGTGAGGTAAGGTGCCGGCACAGAGACCAAAGGATAATACCCACCACAGTCACAGCCTTTTCACCCTGCTGCCATCAGGCAAGCGATACAGGAGCAACCACTGCCGTACCACCAGACTACAGAGCAGCTTCTTTCCTCAGGCTGTGAGACTCCTCAACTACACCTCACCCTCAAAACTCCACCATAAAAAATAGTTTACTGGGAGGTTCAAATGTGGAATCAAGGAACAGCCCCCTGCTATAGTTTCACGTGGGATGAATAAAATTCTATCTTATCTATGGGAGTTTTCATATTAGGTTCCATCGATTTGTACCGTGTCTGAGTGCAGTCCCAACCCCGCACTCCACCCACCTGCTGAGCTTTCACATAAGCAATGTTGGCCCGGACCTAAGTATGCTTGTGTTATCGTCTATGTGACATTTTTATTGTGCTACAGTGTAGAAAAGAGCACCACCATCTGATATAGAGACGTTGCCATTAAAGTAAGACCGTTTAACAACAAGTTAAAGGCTCCTTGCGGTCGCGTCACATAGCAGTCCACTTCTGTGTTTTGGTGCAGGTAGTGTTGACATCTGATGCGTAGTATTGGAGTACGCATGAAGTGTACTCGATACCCCATTTTCAAGGGGATTCGGACATGGATTGGCGTACTATGCCCAGGTATGGTCATGGATGAAGTGCTGAGTGGGCCTACCTGGCACAGACTCAAAGTGGGGCTTCATTGGCAAAATGTCATTCAAATAAACACGTGCCGACCAGGAGACTCAGAATGACCACAAAGAGATGCAAGGGAACTGCAAAGAGACACAAAATAGCTATAAAGAGACACAAAACCACAAAAGGATGCTTAGCAACTACAAAGGGACCTAAAACAACTACAAAAAAAGCCCCACAAAGTTTCTTGCTCCTACGTAGGAGACGTGGTGGGGCTATTTGCATATCTGTGTCCAGGGGCCCGTTGTCTCATGATGGGTACGGTACACGGTGTTCACACTAATCAAATTAAATGGACTTTGAGGTCAAGTGTACTTGGATCTTGCCCCAAATCCTTAACATGAAAGCCTCTTTATGTTCCAGAGGCATGTTCACGATTCAGACACTTGAAGTCTTTGATGACCTCTGAATGAATGTAATGCAAAGGTTTACAGGAATGCATCTCTGGTCTAAAAACCTTTGTCATAACCATGCCATTCGGCTAAGGTTAGGGAACGATCATGGTCATGGTTTAGACTTTAAAGAAACCAACACTGGCTGTAGGTGGAAAGGTTAAAATGAACAGCAAATTTCAAAAGTCTTCAGAGTCTGATGTTTTGTTGACCCACCCTCTGCTGACGTCCTATTTCCCCCTTTGCTCCCAATTGACAAGAGTTATAATTACTATGGCCTTGAGAAGTCTTTGTCACATGAACATAAACACGTTGTTTTGAGGCGTCTCCTAAAACGACTGATGCAGTCTCTCTGATGTGATCCCTAATCACTAATGGCTTTGTTACCACCAATGCAATAGACATAATCAGAATATTAAGTGTCAGACATTTTTATGACCAACTCAGTCATAAAGGATCTGCCTCACTGACCTCTGTGCAGAGAGGCACCGCACACAGATGGTATAAGGTCAACAAGACCTGGCGTGAAGGTGGGATTGCATGTCTGACAAAAAGATAACACATTCCAAAAACATGAGGCTACATACACTGTATATGACTCTACAGCCAGGCCTCATTAAAAATCTGCATTTGAGCAGTCTTGCAAACAGTACAGCTGTAGCTCTAGGAGGAAGTATAATGAGTATTCATTAGTGCGTGGGTCCAGCATACCATAAAATAAGTCACAATGAAAAAGAATGAGATGCATGAAATGAATTATGCACATCGGGAACTGTGCTGTATATTTCCAAAGCTAAAATGTGCCAAAGTTTGCAAAGTCTGAGGTTGCGCAGGGGTTGTACAGACAGTAAGTACTATGAAATCATGCAAATTCAAATGCATTAAATATTAACAGATGATAAGACGGACAATTCAGTTGCACAGCGAGGAGATGTGTGTGGTGAGTCGTGTTAAAGCTGGTTAGCTTGGATGATAGCTTGTGTGGAGAGGCTGTTGGCGTGGACGGGTGATTCTGGGTATCATTGACTGTCTCGAAATGGAAAGCATTGGAACAGATGGTTAACTAGATGTGTAGGGTCACTGGCAATCCTTCCTGCCCTTTTCCTCACCCTGGTGTCATGCCGTTCCTAGATGGAGGGCAGCAGACAGCCGATGAGCCACTCACCAGTGCGGAAAATATGCTGGACTTCATCCCTGGAAGAAGAGACAGTCTATTTAAAATGGAATGGGAGGTTTAAGGATGATTATTTTTAGTATTAGTCATGTCTAAAATGGGACAAAAAGACAGTAAGTGGTCATAGTTGTTAAAAGAAAAAGCAGCCATAGGCTTACCCTAAATTAGCAGGGGTCGTTAATGTTTTTCAGGCCAAGTACCCCTTAGCTGAATGAGAAACATAACAGGGACCCCTATTACACATATATTGTATAAAATTGAGTTGCTGGGCCTACAACAACATGTAGGGCAGCAGAACGTGCAAGTATAGACATATCTTGTTATGGTACAGTATTAATCTAGTTAAAATAATAATTATTAACAGATTTATACATCATATTTGACTGTTAAACATACATGTGGAAGACACAGTGATTTAAAGTGGGTCAGCTAGCTCACATGATAGCAGAAGGATTTATGGTAACAGTTAGGATATCACCAAGGTTGTGTACTGTAAAATACATGTTTTTCTTTTATGAATAAACCAATTTATCTTGCTAATGATATTTTGGACTCATGGTATGTGTATTTTAATTTCTGAAAAGGAAATAAAGCTCAATAATTTGGCGTCCCCCCGCAGTAACTCTAAGGAACCCGTAGGGCTCTCCGTTGAAGACCCATGGCTTAAACTACAGAAACAATTCACAGTAAAAAAATTGAATTTTATCTTTATCTACTCACACACATCATCTAAGACTTCTCCAAAACACAAATGACTCGGGGTTGAGTTTCAGATTTTAATACACAGCTCCTGCTGCCAAAGTATTTTGGAGCTAATCAACAATAATCTGGGGGGCACTGTCGCCTCACAGCAAGAGGATTCTGGGTTCAAATCCATCTAATCCTACTGTATGGAGTTGGCATGTTCTCCCCGTGACAGCGTGAGTTTTCTCTGGGTACTCTGGCTTCTTCCCACAGTCCAAAGACATGCAGGTCGGGTAAACTGGTGACGCTACTGTAAGTTGCCTGTAGGTGTGAATATGAGTGTGAACAGTTGTCTGCCCTGCGATAGTCTGGAGACCTATCCATGGTGTACCCCGCCTCTCACTCAATCAGGGATAGGCTCCAGCCCCCCTGCAACTCTGCACCTGGATAAGAGATTATGGATAATGAATGGATGAATGAATGAATGAACAAAAATGTGTGTCAAAAAAGCCTGAATTGACTTAATCTTTTAGTAATATTTTTGGCAGAGCTAACTACTTTGTTTTGTGAAGCTTGGCAAATGAGGTAAATACTAAGATCAGTGTGACAGTACACTCACAATGGCAACGCCAATATGTTGATGTTTAGGGGGTATAATGTTTAACATGTTCAAGGTCTTAGTTTAGTGTCTTACCATGCTAACATTTGCTAATCAGCACTAAACACAAAGTGCAGGCTGATGGGAATATCAGCTTCGTAGGTATTCAGCCATAATCCAAATTACTGAACAAAGTGATATTTGTGTTGGCATTGGAAAGTCAAATAATCACAAGTTTAACCAAGTTTAACAAACATTTATTACTTTTCCTCTAAGGACCATGAATATGGTTGACCAGGTATTGGACAAATTAAAATTTTGTTGTGATGATGACACTGAATGAAAAGTTTCATTACATGAATGTTTTTACCAAGTTTCATGGCAATCAATTCAAATGTTTCAAAATATTTCACCTCAATTCAAGAATGTCAACCTCATAGTGGTGCTATATAAAAAGTCAGGGGATCATCAAAGTCATCAGGACTTATTAACAGTAACCTAATAACAGCTGTGCTGCATCAAACACATGTATTATGTGGCAGTGCTGAGTTTGAGACAAAACAGTGAGTAGGTGAAGACAGATTTTCACTTTGAGGTAAAGCAGTCTCAGTGGGGTATGTTCCCATCCCATTTAAGGTTGTTGGTGAAGGTTTTCCTCTGGAATTGGTTTCCAGGGGAAGATGAGCAGACCCGTGGCTTCACTTAGAAATCAGGTCTGAGTTTTGAGTGCTCAGCAGTTGGGCTTGCTGACAATAGTTGGCAGGTACCTGAGAGACTCCATTCTATAGTGATGATGGAGTCGTTGCACTCTCCGACTGTGTCTTGGGTCTACTTTTGAAGTGAAGTTTAGATATGTCTGTCTGCCTTCAGCATTAGTATGTTGGAACCCTGTGGGCCTCAAACAGCCATGAAGGGCACTGGAGAATGAGGGGATTGAACCTTTAATGGTGAGGTAAAAGGGGCTCCTCTGTATTTTGTGTTCACTCCTGTGTTGGGAGGGGAATTCATTCCTCCAGTTGCCCTGAATGTTGACTGCAGAGTCGGGATGTTTGGTTTTTATTTTTATTATCTGTCCTGATAGTAGGCATGGCATGCCATTTGCTTTTGCCTGAGGGGGGATGTACACAGCAGCAAAATGATTGAAGCAAACTCCCCGAGTGAGCGAAATGGCTTGAAGAGAAAAAAACAGCAATCCAGTATGAGAGAGCCAAGTTGTGATTCAACAGGCCTGACTGAGCATCACTTGTTTTTGATATTAAAACATACATCCCCTCCTTTTTGTCTTGCTGCTGATTTGTGTATCACAGTCCACCTGAATCAGCGTATAATCCTGCAGCAGCACTCTGCCATCAGAGTCGAAGGAGAACCAATTTTCCTGGATATATATTGCTGAAGTGAAGTCATTGTTAGTCCTGGTCAGCACTTGTAATTTATTCATTTTGTTGCTTTGGGTGTGAACACTGGAGAGCGTACTCGAGGAAGGGCAGCGTGAAAACTTTTGTGTCCTCCAGCAGTGATGTGCTCCAGCATGTTTTCTCCTTCTCAAGGCTCTAATTATACAGGTCTGGGGGAAGAAATCCACATCTCATCAGCAGCTGTTGGTTAAAATGTCCAAGGGAGAGCTCAGAAGTGTGGATAAAAGCCAGCAGGCAGAGAGTCAACTAGTATTCAGAGGCAAATCCACTTGGTGGGGAAAACACATAATTCACAAGAAGCAAATCGGGACAAAACTGCACAGTGCTGAACAGAGGAAAGTGCAGTCTGTACCAGTTAATGGAAAGAAATGATTAGATTAATTTTCAAAGGTAAGATTACTTGTGCTTTTCAACAGGGGTTAACCCCATCAGTCCCAGTCTAAAGCCACTATCATGCCCACTGTTTAATGAGGTTTCTGTGTGTACCGATTGCTGTTCCTTGCTGTGAATCAACATATCAATACCCCTGTCGTTACTAGCAAATTAGCTGTTATGTCTGTTTGCAGCTCCTCCTTGCATCTTGTTATGGGGTTCCAAGATACATCAAAGTCTGGTTGTTGGTTGCATTTCCTGGAGTCTCTTCGATGCCATAATGTTTGAAGGCTTCAAAATCATGGAAGCAAACACAAAAACCCCCCAACGATTTGTAGTTTTACAGGGGTTTTGTGTGGGATGTCGCTGTCATGAAAATTCCTCTTGCCCAATATCAGACAGAATCTTTAACTGGTTTCTGTTTGTTTCCATCTTCAGTCTGACATTGCTTCCGCTCCCAATTTTGATTATCTCTAACCAGTCACCAGAGACTAACATATCTGCCTGAATCTAACATCATTATAAGTCCACACTGATGTGTAGTCATACCTGTTTTGCCAGGGTTTTATGAGTGAAGCCAGGTGATGTAAAGCAAAATACAGTATTGGGTGATACTGAGGAAACATTGATTTCAAACAGCCTTGATTGCAGTGGATTTTGTCTATGGTGCTCATCGTTGTTGTTATTACTCCTCATTGGTCATTGTGCACCACTTGAGAACACTTGACAACAGCCTGACTACAGGGTTAGCCTCCCCTGTGGCGCTGATTGACTAATTGAGTCCCCGGCTGTGCTTATTGTTTTTCATTTTAAACAAAAAACTGCTGTTTCATGTCATGATGGCAGACAAATCAGTCAACTTAAATTCAATGGAGTGGGGCCCATTTTTGCAACCCATCTACTTCCCACATGGGCCCCACATACAAATGCTGGCTGGGTAGTGGTATTAAAACTCTTTCCACTGCAAAAAACACGTCCTCAAATCTCTGGTCTGAAACACTTACTATGACTGACAGCACAACAACATGAAGCTCCAGGAAATACACCCCACCAAAGGTAAGCCCTCTTCGGCTGTGAAGGTTGGCTGCAGCACTACACTCTCTAAACAACTTAAACTGGATTTTAATCATAACCAGTTGCAGGCTAGAAAGAACTTATGAAGCTTGTGGCTGGATATATTTGATGAAATGTTGCATCAAGAGTAACTCTCCATCTTTCAGACAGATCCTTGGGTAAATACCGGTCACAGACAACAGAAAACCCACAGGTAAAAAAATCATTTGCAAGCGATCTAGCCTTAGCTACACTCAGCCTACTGGCTTATACCCTGACATTAACACAGATGCACACATCTGGATTTCTGGGGAGATATGCAATTACCCATTTTGCAGTGTGTCGCGGAAAAGTAATATAACAAGTGATGAAATGAATTACAAATTTGCAAGTTCCCAAGTTTTTAGAAATGCAACATTTTGAGCTGCAAGCTCATCGTCAGGTATCAACCATCCCTTTTGACTCTGCTACAGGGCAAATTAAGTATTTAAGTGTTGCAAGAGGCTATACAGAGTTTACCACCATCTATAGTGCTTTAGTAAAATATGTGACGACCCTTGACCTCAGTGACATTAGACATGTTATTGATGTTTTACTTGATTTACTTTGAATCAATAGTTTTTACTGGTTATGTGGTTGTTGTAGGTCCATAGTTGCTGTCAGTTTTACCAAAGTCACCTCATTCTTAGAAAAAAGTGTATGTAGTCATAAATCTTCAGTGTGTGTGTTCTTTGCATCTCATTTTTTGGCCACTTTATTCATGCAGTTGTATTTGTATGGTACCATATACAATATGAAACAGAAGTGTTACCATGTGATGTGCTGTACTAGAGATTTTTTTAAAGCTAAATTTCATCTGCAGTCCCTTGTCAGGTCAAAATTTAAACATACACAGAATAAAAAAAACATCACAATGTTTTACCTTTAGCACAAGGTTGTACTCTAAAGAAAAACTTGTTGACAATGCTGAATGTGACATGCTTGAATTTGATGTTGATGGTAACAACAACAAACAGAACACACTGTGGCAATGTGGTGGTAGCACCTTGAAGGCAAAGTGGACTGAAAACTATTGCCTGGACTGACAGCAGAAACAAAATCAATATAGATGGCATCAAGGATAGCATCAGGAAACAAAGGTGGAATAAAAAGCACTGTTCTTTGGTCAGAAATGTTAAAATTACCCATTTATTTTTCATCATAACATTCCATAGGGTACAGCATGTGAGCCATTTGTGGTTTTGTCAATATGTCGACTTCATGAGTCTCATGACAACAATTTTGACATATAAAGGAATAAAAACATCAGACAGACTCATGAAATAACTCTGGTCACACTAGTCTTAAATGGGAATCAACCCCAACACACACATTACTTTGCTGGGTCCCAACCTCTAGTTTAAGAGACGCCGTCTTACAGCATAGTCATAGAGAACAAATAATAACATTATCCACATGGCCTACAGTCATTTACATCCCAACTGAATGACCACAATTTTCAAATGACCCAAAACAGCTGAAAGATGCAAAACCGTGCCCAATTGTTTTCCCTGCTTGACTTCACTCACACACTGTGAGTCTGTGACAACATTAATCTTTTGGAAAATTAGCTTCAGTGTGAGAGACATTAACAATGAACACAAAGGGTCAAAAGGAAGGATCGCTATCCCTTAATTTGACATGATTTTGCTTGACTGTACATGGGGATGAAGAAAAGTGTACTTACTGTACTGTGGTGTCTAAGTCTTTTTTTATGCCTCTGTGCTGGCTGTCGCTGTGGCCGGAGGCATCATCTTTTTGGGTTGTCTGTTCCTATGTCCATATATCCATAATGTGATATCTCAAGAGTGCCATGACAATTTATCTTTACATTTGGTGCAAATGTCCACCTGGACTCAGGGTTGAACTGATGAGATTTTGGTGATCAAAGAATAAGGTCATTGTGACCACAAAAAAACATGTTTTTGGCCATCACTCAAGAATTCATATGCTAAAAATCCTGAGGTGGTAATTGTAATTTATTTTTGTCTTTATGGCATTTGCAATACCAAAAACCTAAGCACGAAAGTGTAAGGAGATAGGGTAAGGTTCAAACATTAGCTTACCTTACTAACTATCTTACAATCTATGTGAGTTCTGTTCAAGACAAGACCAGCCATTGCGTGGAAGCCAAGAAGCTGCTTTGTCAGAGTTCAGGGTGTTGTGTTGTGTTAGCAGCTCTGTACTGCTCTTTATTGGATCTGGGTAAGTTTACACTCCAGCCAACTCAGTACTGGAAATGGTTTGACGTTAACCACATTCATTGGTTGTTATTTCCTGGTAATATATTAAGCATCCACACAGAGTTGTGATATCACAAATGACATTTCAGTGCCATTTTTATTTCATTACCATACAGTATTAGCTGAACAGCTCTACCCTGCTATACAGGAACAATGCCGCTCCTATTGAGGCCTACATGTCTAATGCATCATCTGCGGGTGGAGATGCTTTTTGCCCGGGACATGTAGCTTTAGCTTCAGTCTCTTCTATGTAGCCATTAAGTGCATTTTCAAGACAATTTTACATAGCTATCATTTTAAAATGAGCCTGGAAACAATAAGAAGATGGACTTTTCAGCCAAATCAGGTGCTAGTGTTAATAAGCTAGCTATTTATAGCTGGTAAAATTTGCTAGCAACTGTCTCCATTTATTAGAATTCCGTTGCAAATGAAGAGCTTTTGTTAAGTTCTGTGTAGTGTTCATCTCATCATGCCTCTGTGGCCCAGCTAAACTATGTTTATGTGTGAACCACGTTCTGGGTGTGACGCCACTGCTGACATTAATGAAATACACATGAAGTTAATACAATCATAATTTAATGGCCGATGCTTGTGCATGGGACTAATGAACAGCTGATGTGAACAAGAGTAAAGTGAGCTTTTGTGATGGGTTATAATGTTGCCACACTGAGACAGTCAATGCCATAAAATAAATTAATATAGTTGTTGCAAATGAATGATAGGCTTGGTGAACTTCAGTCACTGGTGCCAAAGGACAAGACACTGCTGGCACACACAGATCACATAAACTATGTTAAATGACTTATGAAATTAAAACAACTCGAAAAAAACTGTTATGGGTGTAGTCATAAAAACTGCCTTGGGTCATATCAGTGAATCCAGTCATTATGTGGCTGATATGTCAATTAAAAATAACCATTAAGTTTGAGAACAAAGGTTAACAATTATGCAAAATCAAAATATACTGATGTTTGAAAAAGAAGCCTCGCCTTGTGTCATGAATGCAGGGTTTGCTTTAACCTTGTAAGCATCCTTGTTCCAGAGACACAATATAAATGGGCATAGCGCCATGCTCGTACATGGTGATGACTTGTCTTTGGACAAGTTTTTCCAAAGATGAAACTCCTGTGGTTCAAAAATTACAATAGACAAAGAGTAATAATTGACCATGTTTCTTGCTGAGAATGTCCTGTGAACAGTTTTAAAGACATCTCTTTTACAATAGTGGTCTCTTGGGGAAAATTCTTTTTGGGCCAGAGTTTTTTGTTCTTGTTGTTGCAATGCTGCAAGTGGCCACTGGGAACAACATCATTGTGCTTAACAGTGTCATTTTTCATGAACCGACCAATCACAGCCTGAGTGGGGCAGGGCGAAAACAACTGTTGACATGGTACAGCAAACTTTAGAAATGGTAAACTCATTGCAGAGAGAGAGAGAGAGAACTATTGTGAAAAATATATACATTGTTTGTATTCAACATACAGCAAATGGTCATGAAGAGATATTCGTTGTATGTGTATGATTTTGGTGATCATTTTTAATCATGTATTATTTTTGTTAGATGAACCCTCAGCAGGGCAAAGCAGAATAAAGGATCTCTGATGTTGACTTTTGAGAGACTATATACAGTACAATATTATGCACAGAGGAATAAACTGATTACTTCATACAGACTCAGCTGCGTATTAGTTGAGCATGAATGAATATTTAAGCATACTGTATATATACAGAATGTAC
>JAPZEB010000026.1:4922246-4940825 GCA_029783705.1 Chaetodon striatus | reverse complement strand
ACTCCTGGAGCCAGCCTCAAGTGGTCATTCAGAGAACTGCAAAGAACTGTTTTTGGCATTTCTGCACTGGCTAGATATTTCAGCCCAGAAGGTTGCTGCTTGGCCTTGAGAGTCTGTTAGAATTTTTTTTCTGGTACCTGTTGGCAGTTGCTTAGTAACTTTATCCCTTACAAAGCCTATTGTAGTGTGTAGATGTTAACTTACCCATATTACACAAATTCAGTGAAAAAGTTGAGTTGTGCTGGGGTCAAAACTGAAGAAACAATCCTACACAATCCCAAAACAAAAGCTCAATGTCTTGTTTTGCCTGTGACTCACGCAGATCTATGCCATTTGTGCAGGTGTAGCCAGTAAAAAGATGCACCCGATGAACCCACATCCATCTTGCTAAGAGTCTGCATCCATTATGCCTCCAGAATTGCCAAAATACAAGATAAGTTGACTAGCTAGCTAACAACAATGTTTATTGGTTTGCCACTTAGACACAAAGAGGCAAGACAGTGCACCTGCGCAAGCTTGGAGAATGATGTATGACTCACACCTTATTTTCCCATGCAAGCAACAACCTTCTTTTCTTAACTTTGAGCATAAAATTAAGGATATACAAATATTCGGCAAACAGTGTGGCTAATCAACATTGTGAGGAAATGACTCAGAAAAACATGAAATGTAAAAATGCCAAAATACACCACGACTTGAATTACATTTCCCAATAACATTTGGGTAGTGTTGGTATTTTCATAATCACACTAAATCACTATGTTTTATGTTTTCTTGGAGAAAAACAAACTTCAGAAATGATTATTCTGTATTCAAGCTTCAGTTCTTCAACAGACTTACCTGCACCTACCCAGGTAGGCTGCCCCAAAACAAAGAGTTGATCAGCAGACTGTGGGAGCTGATCTGGTGCCACTCTGGTTCACTGTCTGCTCCATTCTGTCATCCTCCAACCGTACATCGGACCCCTACATTAATTGGCGATACTGACATTACCAGGTTGTAAATGTGAAAGAAAATCAACATTGGTGCCTGTTACTCCAGAGTTGTTTCTCTGAACTGTAGTCTCCTATCAACCGTGCATGAAAATGAGGATGCCCCACTGTCACCATTTCAATTACATAAACGTTCTGGTTTGTAAAACATAGTGGAAACACAGAGCCTTACAGATAGTTAAAGGGTCAGGTTGTGGGTTCCTGTAGTGGAAAAGACTATGAGATTCTCATCTTATCAGTTAGTCATTTAGTCAGCCATCACAACGTTACACTGTGTCATCACTCTTTGACTTTGTCTTTCATCTGGGTATTATGTTACATTTCCTAAGCAATGATTAGTCCTGGAGTATTCCCAGGAGCCCATCTAGGAACTGCAGTTCAACAACCTACTTCCAGTTTTACTCAGGGTCTGTGATTAGAAAAATACAAGCTTTGACACTGCAACAATATATGATTTGCAAATACAGATAAAATCCATTCTTAAAAATAAATAAACAAACCAACACCAGTTTGACGGATACTCCCTTAAGTGCACAATAAAAAAAACATGATTTATGAAAATTAATAAATGTTGAGATATCTCATCAAAACAACCCAACACCAGTTTGATTGATATTCCCTGGACCGCACACACTCACAAAAATATGATGATTTAGGAAAATAAATAAAAACTGAGAGATCCTCATGCAAACTGCAAACATCACTGGCTTGCTAGAAGCAACATTAGGACTTGGGACAAGAATTTCTTATGTTATTGATGTTGAAAAAAAGTTATGGAAAAGAGACAGACAGAAGAAACAACTTTTGTTTTACTTTTTAATCAAGTATCAGTCTAATTAGTTTGACCCTCCGACTAAACTTAAATTGAAATCGTATCAACTTCAACTTCCTGTTCTTCCTCAGATGTAGTGAAGGCATACACAGGAATGTGTAAAAGGAAAATTTTTTAAAACCCTAATTTAGTTCATGACTTTAGTTGGCGTGACTCCTTAGTTTCTGAAAGTATTTGGTTGAAAAGGAGCCACCAGCAAGCAGTCAGTCAAACATCTCCATTAGTATTCAAGAAAGCAGGCAGCCAGATATGCAGTTGGTCACTCAGTGAGCCTGTCAGTTTGTAATCAGCCTCTTCCTGATGCTGATGGGATTTAAGCATCCAGAGTTCAGTCTTATCTTTGGCATCGGCAGCCTCTCCTGTGGGTCCAGTCCTGTACTGTTGCCACACCGACCCCTCCCCTGCCGCTTAACTGACTTTATCTCATCTCTCTGTGTTGACATCAGCAGTCTGTCCTGTCCTCCCTGCTTCTCTCTGACTCCATTTAAAAACCCTCTTCAGCGCTAAAACCCATTACTGCACTATCAAAACACACTGGCATGCAGATACAGCCACACACAGGCAGATCAACACACACACACACTCAGAGGCAAGAATGTCTGTGGACACACACTCATACCCACAACCATGCATAAATACAACTATACCACATACAAAGCAGACAAGATAAACTTGGTATCAAACACACAAGTTTTGATATACTTGAAATGAACATGTGACTCTACATATTTTGATGACAGTTTTCCCTCTTCCCCTTACCTTCCACTCCTTCCTTCCCTCCATCCTTTTCACTTCCTGTCTCTCTCTTTGCCCTTGTCATCACACAGGCGGTAAGTGTTGTGCATGAGTGTGAGTGTGGGTCCAGATAGGAGGTTATTCCGAGATGCCAGAGTAGCGAAAGATAATGATCTCAGTCAATCTAATAGAGCTGAAGGGTCCCACACACACACTGACACACACATACACAGAAGCGCACACACACTTTCTCCAAACTACTTTAATCCGTTTAGGGAGCATGCTCTGTATTTGAGGGACAGAGGAGTACAATAGGATAGGATTTAGGAAATACCCTTATCTCATTGTGTGTGTGTCCTTGTGTCTTTACAGTAACCCTGTCTCTGTTCTGACTTGCCTGTCCTGCATGGTTGATTTCATCAAACCTGATAGGCCTCATAGATCAACAGATCTTACTCATGTCCCTCTGCTGTATGAGTTGTTTCACAGCGATGCTTCCATCTCAGTGGTCTGTGCACGGCTATGGATTTCTCCAGTATAAGAATGCACAATACCTCTTCTTTGGCAAAGGACCTGTAGGGCAAACGCATTACTTTTTAGCTCTTCCTCTTTAAGAGAGAGGCTTAAAGTAATAACGGGCAGCTTCTTCTGCTTCTCTCTATCTCTGATTGATACCATACAATAGTGATTTAACCTTTATCCACTTCATGAAAGCTGCGTTTGCTGTTCTAGACACACGTGAGACAGTTCATCTTCTCTTGAAAATCCTCTGCTGAACCGTAAGTGATTTATTTTACCTTTACAGAGGCAATATCAGTGGCTTGTTTGAAAGAAATACAATACGGCAGGAAAGATATAAGAAGTCTGAGTACAGTGTATGAATGCTTTTATTATCTCAGCATGTTGGGCATGTGCCTAAAATAGCAATTGCCGTAAAGCAGTGACCGTGTAGGCTATCAGAGTTGCCACCACGTTTAAAAAACAAACAAACAATACGTGTTATTACAATAAAATAAAAGGTGGGTTAGATAGAGAGGTAAGATAAAGGTAGGAGTGACAGGATTTACTTGAATTGACCCACATGCAGATACAAGACACAATGCTGGCTGTGTTAAAAGGTGCATTAATGATTATTAAGTAGGAGAGAAAAGAAGATCGGTAGCTCAGCGGGCAGTGGAGGCAGGTGGACTAGAGGGATTTGGAAGAGCTGGCTGACAAAGAGGAGGACTAAGGGAAACAGATGAGCCTTGGCAGCAGTCTGAAGAAAACTGGCTGAGGGTGGGCCACAGAATGTAGAGGGTGGCAGTGGAGACTGCATACAGGCAATCTGGAGACTGGCACTGGACAGAAGCAGGTTACAGGCAAGTATTCGGGCAGGTATTTCAGAAAGTCTTGATGACACATTGGGAGCATCTACAAGGAGTAAAGACAATGCCAGGCTCCTGGGGCTGAGGCAACCCAGGGACACTCCAGGTATATAAGCAGGGTGCTACTATTCAAAGTTGGAATTGAGGGTAGCATCCAGGACATTCTGTTATGGACCCAATCTCTCTCTAATGGACCCTAGCTCTTATAGTTAACCACTTAGTAGAGGCTGCTAACCGTGGCAGCAGAAAAAAAGAAGCACTTAACTGTTTAAGTGACTCATTGAGGCAGGGAGGTGGAGTGAGACTTGGATAGGGGACAGATAATTGACCACAGATAGGGACAGTAAAAATTGGATGCATAAACATGGTGTAATGTGAGTTGAGATGAATTGCAGAGTGGCTGAAAGCCCTGACATGGGGAAGGTTGAACAGTTAATTGTGTCGACTCAGAGAGGTAAGTCTTGGCCAGACATCCAGACTTTCAATCCTGTACTGCAGTATCATGCAATAGTATTATGGTGGTTAGCTTGATGCTGATAAGAGAGTAGATAAAGGCAACACATAGTGATAAAAACCAGATAATAGGCTGGTAAAATAATTGAGTTCAAGAAGTCTGCAAAGGCTGCAAAGGCTTGAACAATGTTGGAGGAAAGGCCAACTGGAAAGCTTGGGCACGGGAATGCATTGAGGGTCTTATAGACTCTATCCACAACAGTCAGGATGGTGGAAAAGCCATTTAATAAAGATGACAGAATCAAGAGAGATTTGGGACCAGGGCAAATGTGGGAGAGGTAGACGTTGCACCACACTAGATGGAGCTTGATGAGGTGATCTGAAGGTGAATTGATCAGACCATGAGAGAGAAAGCAGTAAGACTCACGTGATGCATTTCAAGGAAGCGGGCTTGAGTAGATGCTGTCCCACTGAAGAACAAACAGAATGAAAAATAAATGGTCAATTATCATGACAGTTGTGTTGAGATTAATGGTGGTGGTGGGCTCTGATAGTACATTCAGCGTCACATGTTCAACAGTGACCAGACAAGGATTAAGAGAAATTAGGTCAAGGTTTAAGTTTATTTGGTTAAAATTAGAACAGTGATACAGGGAGAGGTTGCATCAGGTGGAAAGAATGTCTATCTGGATGAATTCAAGGCTAGTATGGTACTTCACATATGAAAGGGCTATTTGGTTTCCTCCAGCCAATGTTTCCACTTCCAAGGCTTAACTTTATAACCAGTAGTTCCATGTTTTCTAAATCGAAGCTTCTCTGTGGCATTCACAACAGTGGAGCTTCTGGTTAATGGGAAAACACTGTGATAGTACTGCTCCCACTACAATATCGGAGGCATCTGGTTTCACAATAACTGGGAGGACTGGTCAGGGTAGATCAGGATTTAGGAACAAATACCACACAAGTATCACTGCACTATCATCTGCTTCAAAGGGTCAAGAAAAGAAACTGAGCTGGAGGTGAATATGCTTAGTGGGGCTGCCACAGTGCTGTAACTGCTGATAAAATGGCAATAGAACCCTGTGACATAATGAAGCTGCTTACTGTATTGGAGTCAGGGTATGACAAAGACTATAAAAGCCAGAGGGGCCATACAAACCAAGAATTTGCATTTCTTTAATCTCCATAAACAGATATCAGTATGTTTGCAGAATCTGTAAGCAAGAAAACATAATTTTGGCATTGCAAGTGTTCTGGTTTGTGTTTATAGTCCATTTGTAGTCCAAGCAGTATTGACCAATTATGTTTGAGTGGCAGGTAAACTGTCTATGGATAGAAAAAGAGTCAAACACATTTGCCACAAGGCAATTTGGGAACACATTTGCCATCACTGGATGATGATTTAGCTTATAATTACCTGTTATCTGTTCATAGAGATCAGCTGAATGATGGGTGCACGGAAGATGAAGTCTTGACCCAGATATCTGCTGGCTACACCAGAAACCTCTGAAATATTGACCTTTGCTCCCAGAAGCTTATTGTTGTCAGATTGATAGCTGATGGGTTGCAAGATAAGCATTTTTTTTTTAACTTGACACAATATTCTCCAGTAGCAACAGCAGAAGCTGTCACTGAGAACTCAAGACTCTGAAAACTCAGCTTTAAATACACCAGAGCAATTGGAGGCAGCTGGCAGTAATAAGGTCAATGCAGGACATCTGAGGCAAAGGTAATCCAGAAAGACCCAGGAGTTGCCATGTGGCACAGAGCACCCAGATCCCCCAAAACTGATGTTTCTTGACTTAATTATGAAACTTTGGCTATGTGACTCATCGCTAGATGAAATGACTTATTAAGATATATAGTTTTTATACAGTGTCTAGTCTTTTCTCACAATAAGAATTTTTCTGTGCCCTTGTTCATCTGATCTGTGGAGCTACAATCAGAGTGCAGTAATTAAGATGATGCTGCCATGAGGTCTGTGCTCTGTGCTCTGTGAGTTTGAAGTTCAGCTCAGTTCTTTCTTTTGATGGTCACAGCTCAGTCTTCTGTACCCAAGCTTTTTAAAGACTCCACCAGGACCCGTAGGTAGCTCACAGGAAGGTTAAACTGGGTCATGGAATTATTCTGGAGGAATAAGGATAGTGGAACGCTACTGTATGCTGCCACTATCTTTGCAAGGTAGTAGGTTCAGTAAAATACTGTCAAATGGATGGTGAGAACTGTGAAATGAAATTCAGCTAAGCCTGACAGTGTGTCAAGCCTGGGCAAAGATTTACAGCAAGTGCACTTAAACAAGTGTACAGATACTATTTCTATTACACAACAACAGAGATATAAGTCATTTTAGTTAAAAAACAGTGGCTTTCTATTGTTAAAATCAATATTATAACTTAATTAAATGTTATTAATAAAGATGTTTTTTCATTTCATGCACATTCTCCCAAATACAGCAAGACATGTCTAGTATCTTTGGAAACTTTTGGATCTCCACTTGAATGTAAAATAAAAGTTCTGTGGTTTTGAACAATGTTTGGTTGCACAGCATGAGCTTGAAATGACTGGCACGCCAGCAGGCCTCTGCTGGTAAAGAGTTACAGCTAAACCATATGGTTTGTGAATAACACACAAAAAGATCTGAACATCCATTCCAACAAAATGCACAGACATGCTGACAAATCACCACACAAACCCCAAATCCACTCATCCATATTAAATCACAATGCAATTTTCTTTTCAGGGATTTGTTTTTGTGCAAGTTATCTTCTCATCTTGCAGCGTGTGATCTGTTGGCGCTCGACTCTTTTTAAGTGTCAAAATAAATCAACCACTCGTGGACTTGCTCACATATTTGTAGCCATATTTAGATTTATTTCTGCTCATGTCTGCATTAGCTCTCCTAACCCTCTCATGTAGGAAAGTTGATGATTCAGAGATAGTTCCCCCTGCACCACTTACAGCTAAAAGCACACGCTAGAAAAAATGAGCAGACTTTTGGAAATGTTTTTAACTTGCAGCATCATCCACAATTACTAAGCCTTGGTAGCATGGGTGTAGATATTGGGGGGGACACAGGGAACATGTCCCCATTAATATTTAGAACATGTGCATTTGTCTGTCTCCACAATTACATTAAAGTAACAGAGGACTTTTATTTTGACAAAATTAATGACATTTACACCATAAAACGATGCAGTAAATGCACAAATTGGTGTGTTAAAATTCACCAGAATGCAGGATCCCCAAAGCAGCTGTTTCATGTGGGTCCCCTCAATGTTGACACTAAACCTACATCCTTGCTTGCAAGTCAGATGATCATGCAATCTTATCTCTAAACTGGATAAAAATATCACCTTGGACATCCAACACATTAAACCTAAAGTATGTTTTGGATTTAAAAAAATGCATTATGTGCAACTTTTTACGTGCACTGTACTGTATTGCTGATTGCAAATGAGGTGTTTTTTATTTGGACTTTAGATCACATCTACAGTTGGGCCAAGTTATTCCTATGTTTAACTCATCAAGCTGTTTTCTGATTTTTGGCAGGTTGACGCCAAACAGCAAGCTCTGGGGTTGAAAAATGCAGCCAGTACGGAGGTGCCAAAAACTGCAGTTCCTCCAATGGCCACTTGAGGGTGGCTCCAAGAGCAAATCAAACTCCATCGGCCCCCCATGTTAAAATATCCAGTTTTACAGCAGAAATAAACACATTTACAGCCAGAAACATAAAATGTGCTTTGGTCTTTTTTGCTATGTCTAACATTAATACACCTGTACAAGAGATGAATTTAATATAACTCACCCGTTAACATTTCATTAAGGCTTAAAGTCATGCATATTTGATGGTGAGATATCTTGAGTAACAGGCTGTCTGTAAGGTGTCACTACAGTCTGTGAGTTAGATCCAACCCTCGCTCTTTGAGAGATCCACCCTCTCGTCCAAATATTGTCACTTCTGGCTCCGAAAAACCAAAATGGCAATGGCTGAAATGAAAACTCGAGACTTCAGAAATTGTGTCAATGAACCAATGGGTGACGTCATGGTAGCTACAATAGTTACTTTTATACAGTGTATGGTTGTTTCATAAAAAGATCAAATAGTTTTAGAATCATGTGATGGCGTCTAAAATTTCCCCAGACTGCATGAGGTCTCCCTGGTGGTGCAACAAACACAAAAAGACATACAGTATAGTGCCAAATTTAAACATCCTAGAGATAAAGTTGCTAGCTCTAAATGTAGAGTGAAATAGCTTGCTATGGTTTGTTACTTTTTGCAGTGTGTGAACCTTGTTCTACTGAATAGTCAAGTACAGAAATCCACTTACCCATCAACTGGAGTTTTAATACGTAGTCAGCATCTTCAGGTACACCTCTTTCTCTTATACACGCACACACACCCCAACCCACTTCCTCTCTGACACTCTCACTCCCTGTCTCTCTCCCCACGTCTCTCTCCGTCTCTCTTCCCACCTCAGCTCACTTTGAACCCCTCCAACTCTATCGTCCTCTCTCACCCTCCCCTCCTCCCTCTCTACCGAGCCGTGGTTTTTCTTTTCATTGCTAGCTCAGCTGTCCAGCAGGGTGACTTGCTGTTTTAGCTATTGGCTCACTTTGCCTCGTCATCCATTTTCTAGTTTTCTCCCCTTTCATATTTATTAAGCCTCCTGACTGACCTCAAGCGTGCCTTTAAAAGCAGAGCCGACCGGCGAGGTGAGAGATCACTGCGTGCCGACGTTATAGCTTACCACAGGGAGGCAGAGAGGAAAAAGAACTGGAGGAGATGCATTTAAATAGAGTTTAGGGCATATTTCATCACAAAAGAGTAAAGTGATTTTTGCTCACTAACATAGCACCTAAAGGATAACTCCAGTGTTTTGCCCACCAACACCAGTCAGAGGCTGCTGTGGAAGTTTAGTTGTTTGTTTTTTTCAATCCAGAACACCTGAATTGTGAGCTGATCACACATGAACAAGCTGCTTCAATAGCAGTTGCAGTCAGGAAATCCCAAACCTGACAATACCTATGACTGCATATCGAGACCCTCTCAACAACTGATGGTAAAGTACTAGTAGCCTATTGTAGGTGTGACTACTAATTGGCTCTGAGGTTGTGACAAGTTTGGGAGACACACAGGCACAATCAATTATGAAGCTGTGTATTTGCATCAAAGTAATCAAAATCATACAAACCATGTATGTATGTGGGTTTGAGTCCATAATAGGCCACAGCAGATGGCTCACATGGCTCAATATTAATTAGCCTCACCCTCTGCACTTTGGTCGGTAGTTGTTGAGGTGAAGGGTGTGTCAGAGTCTCTTGCTTAAAAAAGTTACAAAACAATCCCATGTCGCTCTCAAGAATGCCTGTACTCTTGGAATAATAATACAGCCAGTTGGCCAATATGTTTCAATAATATGTAACTGTTAGCAAACTAGGTCTCCTTGCTGTTAAGGATAGGTGCTACACAGTGATTTAGCATTGGCGAGCACATGATTGCATGAGGATTTAAGGGTAACAGTTAGCCAGTCATTAGTGTTGTGCATTGTAATTTTAGTACACAAATATGAGTGTGTGTTTGTGTGTGTGTTCATCATAAATAGACCAATTTATCTTTGCCAATATGTTGGATTCATGTTAATGTGTATTTTCAGACATATTTTAATTTCTACTTAAAAACAAAAACAGAAGAAGCTACTCTTGCTCATTCACTGTGTTGCATCATTTACTTTTATATGACCCTGCTTTGCCAGAGGATAAACAGTTTCACCAAAGAGGTGTGGTTTTCCTAAAGTTATGAGGCAGGAATCAATGGTACTAACATGTCTTTTGAATTAACTGTGTGACTCTACTCTCTGATTAGAGATCAAGTTAGTTTGGAGAGTTATTGTGACTGACTAGAGCAAGCATGTTCCCCTCTGGCTGGTGTGTTAGTTGCCCAACCACACTAGCCACTGTGAGTGGTTCCTGTGTCACCAAGCTATTAGCATCACCTATTTATTGGGGAAGCTTGTACTTTGTTGTGCCACTCTTTGGTGAGAAAGACAGCTTTAATCTGTTGTCCTGAGCCAGTATCTTCAGGTAAGCTTTTTACACTGAATACATGTGGCTGTGTGGCAACTCTGTTAAATGAAGCTTTGCAGATGTTCAGTCGGGAAAGCTGTTTCTTTCTCTGCTGCTGTCAGTTGTTATTTCTGTGGGTTTCAGTGTTGTTACAGTTGCGACCCTCTTCCTCCCTATTCACTTCCAGTTCTCATCACATCCAGTGCCCAGGGTTCCTACCACTAAGATCATCAGAGGACCTGCTCCACATCTTATCCATCCAACTCTCCTCATCTCTTCACCACCACCACCAGACTCCATCTAGACTCCATTGGGAGATGTTCCAGTACTACTCATGGTATCACTACCCCTCATGTCACGATGGAGACTAATCGCCAAAGACTCTCAGCATTTCTTAACTTTGCTGTGCACTGTGTCAATGAACTTATGAGCTCACCATTAAAAATTAAGCTAATTGAAGTGTTGTGAGGGCAGAAAACAAAACTGGCAAAATAAAAAACAGTTTAAGTACACCAAAATGTTGGCAGGTAAGAAAAACAAAACAAATTCAGAGATGCAGAAGTTATGTGCAGGAAGGCAGACAAAGCAATGGCTAAAAAGAGTAAGTAGTATGCTAATATATACTGTGTAGCTGAATAAGGGAATGAGGGACAAGTGTGCAGGCAGGTGTGTAATAGAGGTTGACCTCTGGTGGATTTTTAAAGACGAGGAAACTTTGACAGTGTCAGAAATTACCAATCTTTGACTTTATTAGAAACTAGATAACTGTTGAACTGAACCTAAAAGTCAAAGTACCAAAATACCTAAAAAAAGTGAATAATTGAATATCAAAGTCAAAGTAATAAATAACTTCCTAAAAGGAATAGTGAGGTCTGGAATGATACTTCTGCTTTTCAGTACTAAAGGTTCAGTGTTTTGGATTTAGGGGCATCTATAGGCAGAAATGATATGTATTATTCATAACTATGTTTTCATCTGTGTATAATCACCTAATCATCTGCGCAATCATCAGTATCTGAGTAGATTGTCATGATCAGTGGAAAGTGGTGTTCACAAAATGACTTACAGTGTGTAGTAATGTTTGTTCATCATGTTGACAACACTGCAATTCGGTAATATTAGGCCTCATTTCATCAATCTGCTTTCCTGAGTAGGATTTCCCATGTCAACTTAAAAGGAGAAATTATTTCTCAAGTCAGAAGCTTGTATCTACCATCTTCTCCGACAGCTGAATTGAAGGAGTGAAAACTTGCAGTGGCCACATGGAGATGTTTTACTTCCATAAGGGATTAAAGTTGGCCTGAATTACGAGTTTGATGACAGCCACAGTTGGTGACATAAGCAAAGAGACGCTTTAAAACCTTAAATGAGTTGAAGGAGTTAAAAGAATCTTCAAAGAAAGTGTATAAGCCTACATGTGATAACACTGCCATGCTTCAGCCCACTCCAACATACTACAGTCCCTTCTCCAGCATTTCTCTCTAATCCTGCAATAACTTAGATGAAGCGTGTTCTAATTCATGCCAAGAAATATGAGCATGCCCTTGTATTTCACATGTATGTGTGTGCTTAATCTGAACTGAAATGATTTTCACACATAAAAATACTCTCACACACTTACTGGCCCTGTGGGCTGTGAGGAGAACGCAGTATTAACTTAACACACACACACACACACACACACACACAGCTTTACTTATTCCTATATTCCTAGTTTTGCATTTATAATCAAGTGCCTGAGGACGTACATGTGCAGATTAATGGCCCTTCTTTGGGAACAGCTAATAGTATGCAGAATTTATGCATCCAGACTTTGTTTTAATAGGAAATGTGTACATGTCGCATTTTGGATGGAGGTGGGGGGTTGTGCACTCTCTACACTTGTTTTATGACATGAATTGGATCGGTGTGTTAGTGTAGGTTTGTTTATCATGAATAAATGGGTTAAGACCAGAGGTTTCCACTTTGTAGGTGTTATGATTCAGACTGTTCTCATTCACTGTTTGTACTTATACCTACGAAAAGTAATGTATTGTAATTCGTATAAAACCCACATTACTGCGCACTATAGGCTGTCCTCCCTCATATGACGGGTGCAAAGGAGGAAGTCGGGTTACATAGTATAAACAGTGACAAAGGCTGCATGGGGAGGAGAGCTGGGGAGGTGAATGGGTCAGATAAAGGACTTTATGCCATTTTGCCATGTGGACCCAAAGGCAGACACAGACTCAGGAGTAAGATGAATGAAGAGGATAGAAGGGTAGGTGGGGAATGGAAGTGGAATGGGTCGATAGGTGGCTGACTAAGGCTGAAGGCGGTGAGGTACCGCTGGACTGACTGGAAAAGGGTGGATGAATGGGGGGGTATGGCGTGGGGTGGTCAGATGTAGCAGGTGGTAAGTTGTTTGGAGGTCAGGCCGGCAAGGCAGGTAATAAAGTCTGGCAGGAATGAGTCCTAAAACCTGGAAATGAGTTCAAAGTCAAAGTCTCAAAGTCAACTGGTGTTTTGAATGGGTTTTGGGTTGGATGCCTAAAATAAGGTGAGTGGTTAACACAAGCTGAAGAACTGTTCTGTTCTCCGTCATAAACTGCATCAGTAAATACCCCACTCATAAAAAGGCAGTTGTTTACAAGTGGCTAAATGAGACTACAAAGCGTCATCATGCCCTGCCGCAACGAACATGGATTTAGAGTCTTGTTATGGTGGTGACGTCATGCAAACATAGTGTTGTCCGTTTATAGTCAAACATTAGCTTTTTACCTCTGTTGATTGCATTTAGGCCTCAATAATCATAAAAGTGGTGTTCATTTGTGAAGATTATCTTGCTGAACAAAATGTATAAGTATCATAAATGTTTGTTTGCAACAGAGCTTATTTTCTGCAATAATCTAAAATCCAATGGAAAAATCGCACAGGCTTTTTGACGAAGGAATCAGTGCAATGCTAACTTCAGTGTAGGTCTACAGAAAAACATCCTACCTAGTGCACTTTATGATGCTGGAGGAGAGGAAAAAGAGACAGTGATTAGCTTGGGATTTAACACAAGAAAACAATTACCAAGGACACTGGAACAATTGAGTGACCTAAAGCAGACGTGTCCTTGGTCTAGCCTGGGGGCCAATTGTGGCCTTTTAACTGATTTTTACCAATTTAACTGAACAGCTCGCAGCTTGTCTTTCAAAATATACTATATGTGGCCCACCACACAATATTGGTGAGTCAAGGAAGATCACGTTGCAAATGAACAGTTGCCCAGCGGCACACATTTCCTGCTACTGTAGGTAGCATGGCCACAACAAAGAAGTGTAAAGTTGACAGCTTTGAGGAGCAGTAGAGAGTTGAATACTTTTTCACTTTTTTATTTTTTCTTTATTTTTTTCTTTTCTTTTAAATAACCCAAAGGATGAGAAAAGCAGCTAAACCCCAGGCATTTTCACATTATCTATTCCGGCCCCCATTCAAAAAAGTTTGGACACCCCTTGTCTAAAGCATTTATTACCTCTGTAGTTTAAACAATGACAAAGTGATGGTGAAGAGCTGGAGTAGATATACTGCACAATGATGAGTTTGATGAAGGCATGTGTGCGTACTAACCATAGAACCTGGAGCCAGCAGAGTCAGGGGGGAAGCACAGGGGAGAGGGAAGGGGAAGGGGAAATGCAGGGCGACATGAGGAAAAACTAGAGGCACAGCTCTAGCTGTGACAGTTGGCCATTTCATCACTAGTGTTTTGGTCTGCTTTAAAGCTTTATTTTGAAGGGTAACGTATTTCTGGAACACATTTTAAAGTGTGAATTTTTAATACAAAATTGCAGCAGAGGCTACACTGGACAATAGTAAGAAAAGTGACTAATTGGGATTGCACATATAATCCTTATCCTAATACACTTTATCATTTCTCTTTGTTGAGTGCTTTTAATGTCTTCCGTCCCCTGCTGTTACTCTAAACTAGTCTCAAATTCCTTAAGGCTGCACTTAGAAGAACAAGTTTAATCTCTAGGCTGCAGTGTCACGACAAGAAGTTGATTTGGGATGTACATCTTTAATGCTTAGTACCTTCAGGACTTCAGAACAGTCCTCCCAGATAAAAACTAAAATGTGTGGCCATCTGATTTAACCTCCTCTGTTGTCTTATAGTGTTTAATATGATATAAACAAATGGCTACCATGTGAATAAAGCAGTTGAAATCTAATTTCCTGTGTGGTATACTGTGAAGATATCAATCTTTTATAACAATCTTTTATATAATGAAACAATTAAACTAAAATCCTTTGACTGCACTGCAAAAGAGTAAGTGTCTTGCTTGGGGGCAATTAGATAAGGTGGATGCTTGCTGACCAACCCTGGGTCCCAGAACTGAAATGTATGTATTTATGTGTTACTATGTAATGCCTGGTTCACACTACACAACATTTTTGTCAGTTCTGACAGTCACTATGTCAGATTACACGATTGTGGAGTCATTAAATTGTGCTGTGATTTGGCCGACAGACATGACAGACTACATGTTGATCCACGACCAGTCACTGCAGGTTGCAAGGCAACAACTCCTGCAGACAAAAACTGGCAGTACTGTTTTTGTAAAAGCCCCGCAAAAAGAAGAAAAACAACCATGGACCCGTTCTTAGGTAGCATGAAGAGGACAGTATGGGTTGGCAATCCTTCAAAGAGAACTTGAGGTAAAAATAACTAATGTTTCTAGCCAGCAATGAAACCTAAATGCAGCTAAGGTTAGCTAGCCACCGCAGGATATTTACAAAACAGACAGAGGAGGACAATATGCTAACATTGTGTTTTGGTATTCACCTGATTTAATAACACCTAAAATCAAATTAAGCCCCACATGCTTTCAGATGGTTTAGAACATTTTAATGCTATGTATAAGCTGCTCATACTGTTTTGTGAAGTACCCACAGGTTTGCTACCACAAAGAAGTTGATGTATAAATAGAGGTTCTCGTAGAGAAAAAAATGAAAAGGATAAGTAAAGATTTATAGCGAATGCTTATTCAAGAGGAAAAATAGACAAACTGTGTTCATTGGGCAACAGTGATATCTACCCGTCAGACACGGACTGAAGTAATGTTACAGTTTGGTCGAGATACTGTGACATAGGGCGATTACAGAGCCCTCTCTAAAAGTCTCTGTTCAAATTATAATGTTATGCCACTGAACATTTTTATATAACTTCTTTGGCATCATACCTGGGATTTTGTTTTTACATTATTTATGAAGGTCTGTCATTATTTTCCTTTCTAGTTTTGAGCCTTGAGTGATCTAAAGTTAAATATTGCTTTGGGTTATAACCAAACACTGGGACTTTACAAACAGTGTTGTTTAAATGTTACCCTATAGGACAGTGACAGAAGGGGTTTCCGAGATCTCTTGAGGATGGATGAGGAGGATTTCGACAACCTTTACCTACCTACAGCGTCTGTCTGTACCACTATGATCCCTTGAAACTGGTAAAGAGTTCATTTCAAAGCATTCTGATTTTTTTTAAATACGTTATTTCATTTTAAGTACATAATAATGTGTTTCCCTCTATAGGTGGGTTGTTTGATCCTTGAGCTTCCAGTACCAGATGGGTCGCTCTACGATTGGTAAGATTATAGTGAAGACTTGTGAAGCCCTGTATGGTGTCTTGAAAGATGATCATTTGAAGGTTAGCCATTTGATGAAAATTACAGATCTTTTTCCATTATATCTAATTTCTGCTTTTGTTCTGTAATTTCTAGTATCATACCGCACTGTTTTGAAAACACACAATTATTAAATGATTTCCTGTTTGCTCGTGGTGCTTTAATCATAATTAAGCATCCACACATTAAGAGTCACAGCACTACAGGTCATACCACAACCAAAAAACAACATGAATAGCCTGGACAACAAAAGTGACCTCTTTTACCTCTGCACAATTGCTCCTAAATCATTACAGATTAAGCACCTTACTGACACCTTGCTATTGTGGAGAAGCACTATTAACTAAAATGCTGGATTCCATTTAATTGTAATTTGGGCTTAATCAGGGTGTCTGTCTGCAGTTTCCTAAAAAGAACTTAAAGTGTAAATTATGATAAAAACAATTTTCAATTCAGTTTCAGAAATATTAGACCTTAAAAGTCATTCGTCTTAAATTTGAATTTGTGTGGTCTTAATTGCCACAAAAATTGTAAATAATATAATTAATCCATCTTTTCATTTCTTTTTTGTCAAAAAGATTCAAGCTGTTAGGCACGAAAGTCCATATTTCTGGTGTTACAGATCATAAAACCTAACACTGAACCTTATACTGTCTTTTAATTAATACTTGTACTTACCTGTTTGCAAAAATTGGGTTAACCATACACACCCTAATTACCATTTTCCTACATAAAATCTACCTCTCCATGAAACTACATATATTATACCTGCCTTTATACTAACCTGTAATGCTTGAATAAGAAAACAAAGATTTGTCTAAAACTCAGTCTGTAATTTGGTAAAAAAATATCTTGTAAAGGTCTTAAAAAGCATTTAATTTAAGTGTCAGATACCTGTGGGCACCATGTTAATGAGAGTAAACATAACAGTGCTACCATTCTGAATACATGTTTACAGTACAATTAAGGCTGTGAGAATGACATTTATTCAATATATAGGTTTTTTTTAGACACCTACAACTGAAGCAGAATGGGGAGAGCCTTGGTGTCATAGATAGCAAACACATCTACATCCAGCCACCTGCTAATTCTGAAAGTACCTACCACAACTACAAGTCTAGACTTTCTGGTGTACTCATGGCAGTAGTTGATGCAAACTACAAGTTTATCTATGCCAATGCAGGTTCTCAAGAAGAGTGTCGGATGGAGGAATATTTGGCCAGTCTGACCTCTGGGCTGCCATGGACAGAGATCTACTGAATGCCCCCCCCTCCAGAGCCACTGCCAGGTACCAACATTATGCATTTGTTGACGATGAAGCGTTCCCTCTCCGCAACAACCTGTTAAAGCCATACCCCTTCCGAAACCTGGAGCATGGGCAGCAAATATTTAATTATCGGCTGTCAAGACAGACATTTGAGAACGCATTTGGAATTTTGGCCAACAGACTGCATGTTTTCCTCTCCAACACTGCCCTTGAACCTGACAGAGTAACAACAGTAACTTTAGCTGCACTCTGTATTCACAACGTTCTCAGACACAATGCATCAGATGTCCCCCTGCCTCCAGCCTTTATCGATGTGGAGGATGAGAAACACAGGATCATTCCTGGAGCTTGGAGAATGGATAGAGAACTCCCCTCTGTCGCAGCAAGCAGAGCACAGAATGCCACAACCACCGCCAAAGAGAATCGAGATCAGTTAAAGGCTTACTTTCTTTTACCCTCTGGATCAGTTTCCTGGCAGAAAAATGTTGTTTAGCCAAAGGGATACTTTGCAGATTCTCGGCCAAGGTGCTATGAGTAAATTAACTGTGGTAAACTCTCCTCCATCTTACCAACAACCTTACTTTCCAACTGTAAAACAAGGTTGTTTCTCTACCAGCCAGATGCCAAATAGTTTTCTGTGTCAAAACAGATGAGTTCACATTGCGTCACCCAGCAGTGGGAGCATTTTTTGGTTCAGTTTGGTGCACTGCATTCTGGTAATTGTAGATTTTCTACCTCTTGAGCAAAAGCAAATGCAACAGCTCTTTTTCTTTGTTTTCTCTGGTCATGCAGCACAAATTTCAGAAGTGTCTTTCTACTGCATAGATAGCTTGGTTTTATGAAAAGTCTGTCTTTCCAGCAGTGAGATATGTTTTTAACTCCCCTGATGAGTCCTTTCCCTTGGACTAAAATATTATTAGATTTTAATGGACACATTTGCTGGTGTGAGTGTTCTCACAGAATGTATACTGATTAAAATTAATATGTTTGTGGTGTGTGTTCAAACAATTGATAACATTTTTGTTAGATGTAAACTTTTATTGAAGTTGAATGTCATGTGACATATTTTTCCCAGTATGTTTTGCCTCATTGAAATCTTACTTAAGCCGTAACTTAAGTTGGAAAAAATGACAACAAGTCACAATAAGGCTATCTTGATTAATAAGTGAGCACAGGTGGGTGACAGCAATGGATTATAATGAGAAGCCAATATGAAAGTGACACACAA
>JAPZEB010000026.1:4889631-4917651 GCA_029783705.1 Chaetodon striatus | reverse complement strand
GTCTGTTGGGGGTGTAAATAGTAAAGTGTTTACAGGCACATTAGCCACATCTATCCTACAAGGTGATAAAATGGTTTTTAGGCTTTTTCTGATGCCCACAAGTGACCAAGAACAATTTGCTCATCATTTCTTCTCTGCAATCTTGAACAGGCTGTGACATATTTCTATGCGACTCATAGCAGTAATGTGATTGTAGTAAGAAATCTATTATATAAGGAAATACAATTTGAAAACTCATTACACTGACATTACATTGACTTTATCCAACATTACTCCATAACATAGACTGTAGACAAAAAAACCTTTTTTTTTTGTTTTTGCATTTATTACAAATGATGATGAGAAAAAAGGAAATATTGTTGATATTTCCAGTTCATTTCAGCACTATTGTCAGTAAGAATTCAGCAGGAAATAGTTTTTTTCCATTTAATATGAAAAATGCAATTAATATTTAGTAAGTTTCATGTAATATGCAATTTTCTTGCTCAACCATATAATAAAGATGGACAACATTATGGCTCTTAATTGCACATCTTCATTGCCTCCTGGTGGCTGGCTGCAGTACAAGTCACAATCCCCGCCCCCTCCATATTAGCCAATGGGACATGGGCCAAAGGAGGATCAAAGTAAAAGTCAAATATATTTTCCCTAAAGAGGGTTTTTGTCATTTTAGGAAGTTGTTATCACGGTGATGTATGTTCAAGTGTTTACTTTTCTAATAGGTTTGGTCTTAATAAGTTATTTGATGCTATAAAATGGGGGTTTGATGTAATTATTGACAGCTGTGTGTCTGGCAATCAATGGTAGTGCTTGCGATTAGTCTGACAGTGGGAACTCAATACTGCAGAGATTGTGACCGCACAGATTCTGGCTCCACACAGTGTGTGCAGCACAAGATGGCAGCAGTCTTATATGGCATATTTTGGCTTAATTTTTGTATTGTAGGAGTAAATGGAGATGTGTTGTCCATCTTTTTGTACTGTCATTACCCTAAGTTGATTCATGCATGCAATGTATTTTTAAGTTAGATGACACAACTGCAGCATTACAGTTACGCTTATTTTTGTGTGACAACTGTCAAAAATAAGATTAAGGAATTTTCTTCATCAAGATAACTGCACTACCAGCACAGTCATCAAGTCATCAATCATGACAAAACCACACTTTTCAAGTGTTGCTGTGTGCTGAAAGATGGATATGGAATTGATGTTGTTCATAGTGAAGCAGTAAAGCTATCTGAATCCAGTCCACATCTTTGGGCTTATAAAACAGGCGCACTGGAGACTTCTGCCTGGCTGAGCTGGTAACTTAACTGGTTTAGCCCTTCACTAACTTGAATGGGGATAAATTTTTTTTTTAGACTTTTAAAATGTCAGACCAAATGGATCAAATCCATTTAGATCAATAATGAGATGCGTTAATTTCTGTGACTGTCAAAAAATGACCTAATGATTTACAGATTTCTCTTTCATAATTCAATGGGAAACAGTCTTTTTGTGCACCATGGCATCACGTGACAGACCCGAACATTGTGATTCCATTTTTAGCCATTTGTAAAATTGGCTAAAAAGCCTGGTGTTGTTCCGGGGTGCTTAGTTCAACCAACTAAATTATAGGTGTCCAGTCCAAATCAAAAGTGGGAGCCTGAAAGTTGTTAATTTGAGCCTGAAATTGATATGGGTTTGATCAGAAGTTGCTTCACTTATTTATTAGAAAACTTTTTACAGAACAGCCTCAGAATTGAGCTTCTGATAAATAAGGATTAATATTACTACACATATGGACAGCAGATTTGTGAATTATGCTGCTGCAGTGCTTTGAGATAGTTTTCTGATGTGAAAGATTCACTTTTTAAATCAATTGCAACCTACCAAGCAAAGCTGCTGGTTCCTTTAAAGAAGGAGAAGCGACCAACTTTTTTTTTCCAGCTGCCTTTCAAGCCTACAGGGGAAGAGTGTTTGATACTAAAAAGACAGATTTTAGGTAAAGCATCGCTTTAAGGCCTGACCTGCAAATGGCAGACTTACAGACATATGGTGCGTACACACAGACACTCACACAAACCTCCCAGATGAGTATATACTTTGAAGTACTACATGCTTCTCCCACTTGTTCATCCTCTGCTGCAAAGCAGGGATCTCTCTGTAGCTCCCATAACAACTCTTCTGAAGGCTCTTCCTCGAATACCTTGTCTCTGCCAACACTTCCTCCATGCATCCCTCCATCCAACCACTGCTCTCTAATCCAGTCTGTTTTTCCTCCTCATTTTGTCCTCCACTTGGCACTCTTTTATTCTGGCCTTCTCTGGTCAACATCATCCTTTTTCCTCTGCCTCTGTTTACTCTGGTTCACCACTCTCACACCATTTCTTCTTGTTCCGCCTCTCTTTTCCTCTTGCTTAAGTTTTTTAATCCCTTCATATTTTGCCTCATATCCCCTCTTTCTTAATTTACGTTCCCTCTATCCTAACCTCTCTATGTACTCTATTTTTCTCCATCTCTCCAGTCTAACCATCCCCTATGATCTCTCCAAGTCTCACTGTCTAATCCTCATTTTCTTTTGAAGCACTCCTCTGTGGATCCATCTCCTGTCTTTCCTTTAATTGATCCGTCTTTTTACCAGACTAATTTCTACAAGCTTTGTCTTAACATAACGGCAGCTTGGGTGCCTTTAAGACATCTGGCTCATTGATCACAGGGTGTGGCTCTTTAAAGACCTCTCCAAAACTTTCTATATCGGTGTGACAGCTTTTTGACACATCAGCAGTGAAATCTCTTGTTAGCATTCATTAGCCGTGTTAGAACAAGTCAATGGGGACCAAAACCAATTCTCATCAAAACCAAATTGGCTTGCTTGTAATTTCATCATGCCGTTTCCACTTTAAGTCGTCCTGGTGCAGGTTTAACCTTGCAACACCAAACATTTACCGCGCTCTGGTTTGCATACAGATGGGATCACCAGAGTCTGGTGTATTTGATAAGGCACAAATGAAGTGGTACTTCACTTAAAATAACTTTTAAGGATTGGAGTGAGACAATGTAACTTTTGAAAGATGAAATAACACATGCTCCCTCTTACACATAAATGAATTCATCAGCAACTAAACACACCCCTCCTTAAGTTAATACACATGGGGTTTTTGCTGCAACAACATTACTTGGTCTGATATGACTAATGTTACCATATTTCAGATACGTGTCTAACATCACTGAGTCATTTTGCTGACTTTATGACTCCTCCCTATGACTGTCACACTTCGCTTGACTATTTCCCTTAATTGTCTGGCTTCGTGCATATGTAAACAGGTATTTTTTTAAAACAAGGTTTTTCCTCCTTTGTCCTCCATTAAAAAAAAAATCATATCCACAAAAGCAGTATTTTAAAAAAATTTCCATCCAAATGAAAACTTGCAAAACATAATTTAAGAGCTGTCAAAAGCATGCCAAACCAGCAGGCAGCGACATGACCCTTACCCAAAAGCTACACAAAGAGGATGTTGGCCAATCAGAGGTCACAATTGGGGCTGGCTGGGTGGGGTTAACTTTTTCTTCAAGGCATGAGGGGAACCCAGTATAGCGCAGGTGTGTGCTTCAGTAAATTGAAGTCTTACAATCCTTACAGTATCTCGTAAATGTCTACAGTCTGTAAGATGATGATAAATCAAACCAGCTCATGGGGCATGTACCACACAACAGCTTTTATAGTCAGGAATCACCAGCAAAGTATTCAAAGTATTTCCCCCTACACACACACACAACACAGACCCACACAATGCTGTAATCAAAGACACTATAAACATGCCAAGGTAGGTAGGCAGAAATGTTGCTACCATACAGCCTCTCAGCCTGTGCCTGACCACCTAATAATCTAAATTTGTCAGCTGTTCTCTGACTTAAAAAACAGAGTACAGTAACAGAACAACATAAAACAATATTCCATATCATAGATCATGTACTGGTCCCAATACCAAAAACAATGGATGATATAGGACTCAGTCTATGGGCTCAAAGACTAAGCTAGAGTGACTCCTGTCTTTTCGACTCCAAAGACCCTGTAGAATATGGACATTAAAAAAAAAAGAAGTATATTATTTTCTATTTTTATGGTAAGAAAACAGTGGACAACATTTTTTTGGGTGGTCTCTGCCTTAGCAGTAGCTGGA
The DNA here is from genome assembly GCA_029783705.1 of Chaetodon striatus. Lineage (NCBI taxonomy): Eukaryota > Metazoa > Chordata > Actinopteri > Chaetodontiformes > Chaetodontidae > Chaetodon > Chaetodon striatus. The sequence continues at coordinate 4,913,489 of JAPZEB010000026.1, read as the reverse complement.
CTAATGTTTCAGTCTTCAAAGTACATTCAAGGTAACACTCTTAAGATAAGAAAGTAAATTGTATTACACTAGCAAGATAGCTCCATAAACCTACACTGTCCACATTGGCTTGTGCAATGCACATGATCATAGACCTAAATAAAGACAAGAGCCACTACAATGATAGGTGTGAGGTGGTGTGGTCTTCTTACAAAATTCTTCCCAGTATAAAAGTGGGGAATATATTGCAATAGCTAGAATTAGAGGTAGGAAGGATATATAAAAGTCCACCACCACCACAAACCTGTTGTTTTAACCTCTTTTGGGAGTCCAGCTCTTGGTTGGGTGTCAGACCCTTCCGATCCTCCCTGTAATTCACCTCACAAAAGACAGAACAGCATACACACTCTGACATTACAAGCCAAAAATACAGTTTTCTCTGTCTACATGTCAACACAGTGAATACAGAGTTTCTGAACATCCTGGAAGGAGCTTTACAGAAGGTCTGTTTTCAGTGAGTTAAGTTCACCTTTTATGCTGTTTGTATGTGTACAAAAGGCCAAAACACCCAGAAAAGCTATGTTTTCAAAAATACCCATGTACATATGGTAAAAGGTCTTATTTATTCTCGTTTTGACACACCTCCTGTAGACTTGAATGTTTGTTGTAGAAGTTGAGGCATGATTCAGTTAATTACAGTATATTCCAATTGTGAATTAAATGGCACAGTAACAAGTGTTCATAAATGTATTAAAATGTTCACACATGCTGGTGGCATGGCTCTAGGGATGGCCCTATTGGCCAGTTGGTTCACCACTTTGGTTCAGACCAAAATATCTCAGCAAATATGGAGTGGATTGTAATGAAATTTGGTGCACACTCATGTTACCTTCTTCAGTGATTCTTTAACATTTCCTCTAAAGTCACTTTCTCATGTCTGTATGATGAGATAGCTGAGATATAACTCTGAACTGGACTGTGATTTTTTAAAAGAAGTTGGAGAAATCGCCGCTAAAGGATTTAAGGTGCCTTAATAGCCTTCAAGAGCTGTGTGCCAAAGCCACTTCTGCAGTTACAACTCAATCAATCAGTTAATCAATGTATCTGTCACATGAAATCATATCAGATACAATTCCAATAAAACGTTATCCTGTCATTTCCTTTAACTTGTACATTGAAAATAAGACTGTAGTAATGACTTTATGATTTAGTGGTCCTAGGCAGGGTCTTCATTAAGGATCCTTGTGGCCTGAGAGACACTCCCCCTGAGGCTCTCAGTGCTGGGCTGGTGTTTATGGTACCTTCTTCATGATCTCAACACAGAGAAAAGGCTGGTATCCAAGTGGTTAGGATTTTTAATTATTCTTCTGGTCTTATTTTTGCAGCACCTGATGTCAAGATCATTTGGCAGGGTAGTGCAGCAACTATTGTATGTGCAGCCGAACAAACCACTCTTTGCAGTACCTTGCGGTCCTGCTCAGCACCATTCATGCACCAGTTCCTAGGTATTCGATGGGGTAGCCGGGAATTTTCTCAGGCATCTGAGGTAAAACAGTTTCTACCTTGCCTGTACTTGAAGCTGTCCACGCTCTCTATCCAGGACCCACTGATAATAAGGAGGGACGTCGTTCTTTCCCTGCTTCTTCCCAGAGTCCACCGTCATCATCTTAGCTTTGCTGACATCTGGGAGCAGGTTATTGTCCTGACACTAGTAGGTCAGGTCCTCTATTTCCTTCAAGTAGGCCTTTTCATTGTTATCTGTGATCAGAGCACCACAGCTGTGTCATCAGCAACTTGATGATGGTGTTGAAGTCAGAAGTGGCTATACTGTCATGTGTTTACAGGGAGCACAGCAGGGGACTCAAAACGCAGCCCTGGGGTGCTCCACTGTTAAGAATAAGAGGGGAAGAGTTGTCCTCACCCATTTTCACCACCTGGGGTCAGCCTGTCAGAGGGTTGGGATCCACATACATGTGTTTAATCCCAGCTCCTTGAGTTTTGTGACCAGCCTGGAGGGAACTATGGTGTTAAACACTGAACTGTAGTCAATGAACAACAATCTCACATAGCTCCCTTTTATATCCAGGTGAGATAGGGTGGTGTGGAGGATTTCTGCTCTGGTGTCTACTGTAGATTGGTTGGGACAGTAGGCAAACTGAAGTGCAGTGTGCTGGGTAGTGAGGAGTAGATGTAATCCTTAACCAGTTGTTCGAAGCACTTCATCACTACATAAGTGAGAGCCTCTGGGCTGCAGTCATTCAGGTAGATTGGTCATTTGTCGTTGGCACAGAAATTATGATAGACTTCTTGAAGCATGTAGGTATGCTGATTGTGTTGATGAGCAGAGCAAGTCATCTGGCCAAACTACAAACTTCATGTTGCTTTCAGAATACATGAAAGGACAGATGCACCTGTTCTTTTCACCTCACGCAGTATAGTATCCTTGCCTCACATCTCTTCTACAGTACCCCACTTTTCAACTCTCCCATTAAAATCATATTTAGATTATGTTCGCATGAACCTTTGATACACTGCTAGAGAAACTCCCTGTTGTCATTAATAAACCAGTTACTGTAACACAGTAGTTCTCTTTCTTTGACTCAGCAGTAGTAGCGGTTGTTTAATGCAGCAGAAAGACATTAATGGGAAGCACAGTTCTGCACAATATACTGTACTACTGTATGTTGACCTGTTTAATATGGAAGCAAGCTAGGCATGTTGAACAGGTTTCTAGTAATTGGAGCTTAGTTTTAGCTAAGTGGTTTTGATCATATGATTAGGCTTGTGTATATATGCAGTATATAAACCTCAAACCTGATTACGTGTGCAATAAGGCTGAGAACAGAAGTCTCTGCAGCACAACACAGCACTAAATGTACTGACAGAGAGCTAAATAGAGAAGGAAGAGAGGATACACAGAGAGAAAGGAGAGAAAGGAAGAGAACAAGTCAGGGAAATACTGGATATTGGAGGCACAGGAGATCTCTTTCTGTGACTAATTCTCTCCTGATCTCTCATTCTCCCCCTCATTTAGAAAGGACCTGTTCGCTCCCCCTCTCTCTGACACACACCCACACTGCTACCACAACTCTCACACACTCTCTCACACACACACACATGCACACACACACTCACAAAATACCGCATACACCCACACTCACAATTCCTCTCTTTCTCTCTTACACACACATACTCAGGCAGACACACACATGCATACTCGCACAAGTAAAAAAAAAAGGCGGAATTGCCCGGAGTGTTTGCAACCCACACTGTTTCCTATGTGTGGATAAACCTACACGCACTCACACACACACACACACACACACACACACACACACAGTGATCTGAGACAGAGGAAAAATTATATTTTGTCTTTTGATCCAAAGCCGTTTGATTTTCTCCGCCTCGCTTGCACAGCCACTTAGCAGCTGTACGCTTGTGTAACCAGTCTGTGCCGTTTTGTACTTACAGCGTTGGATTTCTTTTAGCCTGAATTATGTTCTACGAAGCCTTTTTGTTGTGTACATTTCTTTCTGTCATGGATCACAGACACTCCCAGCGTTAGGCCTCTGACCCCTACTTAAGGAGATTATGACCCAGGGACCCACACAGACAGATTTGTTTGGTCAATTTGATATTCAATCATACAATTTACCATACAGAGAGAGAGATATTATAATGGTGAGAGTAAAGGCTGTGTTGCCTTGCAGTGAGTAACTTGGCTCTGGGCCACACTCTGGTTAAGGTCTTATTCATTTTAAGCTGTTTACATGAACCTTTGATACTCTGCAACTGAGCATCCCTGCTGCCAGAAATAAAGCTGTTAAAGGAATATTTCCTCCATGACTGAGCAGTAGTGGGTTACTTGTACTGCAGAGGGAGTAAGCAATAATCCCAACAGTAGTCTGTGCAGTTTTCTTGGCGCTTTAACAAATTGCTTGCAATTAAAGTACCCATAGCACTGTGAATCAGTTTGTGTAGACAATGAAAACCAAATATAAAAGCAGAAAGATGATTGCCTGCTACTTTAAAGCCCCTATTTCTGCATAACATTAAACGTTCATGGCTACTTAGGCAAAAAGCAAAGTTTGACAAAGAAAAAAATGACTGATTACTGTATCTCACTGGGAACATAAGCGAACAAACAGCCTTGTGTCATGAGAATCAAATATTGCTAAAATCTGATTAGCACAAAGACATACATGACACAATCTTTTCCCATCTAAGTCCCGCCTACGTTAAACCAGTAAGAGAAGCTAAGACGAAATATTAATACTGAAATCTCTCATTCAAACTAGAACTCCTCCGACATAAACCCGTCAGTCACAGTACGAAAATAACTGAGAAATAGGGGTTCAGAACCTTAAACAGAATTATGATGAGTTATAACTTTTACCTTTATTAAGACAAATTCAGGTCTCTTGAATAACACCTGGAGGGCCATAGGTTTCAGCTTATAAAAACCACTCATGCCCCAAAATGGAAATTGGCATAGGGAAAGGCTTTCAAAGTATTGCTGTGCTAGTTGTCTGTTGAATCACATTGAAGTAGTTGTGGGACTGATGTTGTGTTCACACTCTGAGCATCAAAGGGACAGGCTTTGTTAGTGGAAGGTGGTGACATGAGGCTACAAACTGACGCCCAACACTTGTCGCTGTGTAATGGGCATTACATGCTATGAATCAAAGGTCTGAACTTTTTTCAGCGCTCCAATGGTACAGTGCAGTGTCAGCCTATCATATTGTTTTGTTTCTAGCTGTAGTAGTGTGTTATTTAGCTTAGTCAGCTGATGCTATACGAGCTTGTGTATTGCAGTGCCCTCAGTGTCCTCCCCTCTGTAACACTTCGGTCTGGAATTTGCCTCGAGAATGTTAAAAGAATTGAAGACCGTATGACCGTGCGCTAGCTTACGTAACAGGCTGCTAATTTGCCAACAAGCTCTTTAACAGGCTATAGACTTATTTATTCAGTTTTAACAAAAATATGAATCTGAGTAATGTTATTCTGCAAAAATATGGTTATACATTATACAGTCAGGTCGTCATTATGACTCGTTCAGCCATTCATACATCTTCCATAAAGAATTGCACTTCCTAGCGTTGAACACTAGAAACATCATCTGTATATTTATGGATCTACGGACACCAGTCACATAGGTAAGAGGAAACAAGGCATAAAATGCAAAGTGACACCGTAAGTGTGTGTCACATTACATATTATTTTTAAACAGCAAATTTCAAATGGATGATGCAGCATTATGGCTAACATTTGACTGCTGTCTATCGCCCATACATAAACCAAACTTATGCCACAACGTCAGTGCTGATAAAAATGTGCTGCGGTAGCTTGGAGCAAGTTAGCTAGCTAGCAAATGCTAACATTAGCTAGCAAGCTAACGTTGGAACTAAATAATTACAGACCCAACAAACATTACCGATGGCTTCTGCTTGACAACAGTATTAGTACTTAGTGCAAAGTCCCCAGCCGCCATGTCAAAAGTTGAGGAGAAGATGGCGACAGGTCACTCCATACTAAACTTTTGGACCGTTTGGAGTGCACCAGTAGTACACTGCATTATCCCATACTATGTAGTGTGAATGCACTTTGTGCTCTTGTGAACTCATAATACTAAGTGTTTGGTACAGAAGTATGCCATTTGAGACACACTGTGTGATACATTTGAAAGTTCTTTCTGTGATGACGAAAACTAAAAGTTGAATAAATAAGCCAGATAAACACACTGCTGTTGTGCAGTACACTTGGGTTTCCCTGCTACAGTCTTTCTCGGTTCTCTGAACAGTATCTTATGATGGCTAATATTAGGAAACTTTAGGTATATTTTGCTATATAATGCACATTACTGAGTCTGTTTGTTGACTTGATGACTCTTCCTGACTTGTGCTCCTGTTACATTACATTAGCCTTGCAGAGGTTTGGTTAAAGTTGCATAGTTGCACTGTAAAAGTTACTTAACACTGGGCTACTCCCTCTTTTTGAAAAATTCTGTCTGTGGCACCTCTAATCACATCAAGGAGCGATGTCATGGTGACAAACCCTTTAGTGCACTTCTACATCACTGCAGTAAGGGGAAAGGTTAAAGGCATACTATGCAGGATTTTCTTTTAAAAAAAACTGCATAAATTACATAAGTAATCCCTCTCAATCGTCAGTTATGGCCCACTAAAAGTGTGTGGCAGTATATTTATCTGCAGAGACCCTGCCCTCTGTCTGTATTTCCATATTTTATTTGTATTTTGCTGTGTTCGGGACATTTCCTGGCACAGTGTGAAGGTAAGGTAAACTGCATAGCAGACAAAGCTCGGTCCAAAACGAGAGTGAATCTGGGATGTGTTGTCACTTTTACTTTTGCTGGCGAGCACTAAAAGAGAGGTTGTGGATGAAGAGCGACGCAGAGTCAGCCTGTTTTCTGTTAGACAGGTAGATGCCGGTGGTTAGCTTAGTAAGCTTGCTGAAATATATAGCTTTTCCATTACAAGTGCAACATTCCTACAACAGTAGCTTGCATTCTTGTGTTAACAAACAGTAACTGAGAATCTGTGCATTATATGAACCACAGGAGGTCAGCAAAAACAAGATTTTCAGCTGCTGTTATATTACACTTTAAACTGGGCTGATAGTCTTTTAGAACCTATAATTGTGTTTAGATCAAGGCAACTGTAATGAAATTTCAATTGAAACAATGGCAAGTGCTCACTGTGATGGATTACCTTATCTCAAGCAAGTGTCAAGTCCCAGAAAGTTCATTTTCACAGTGTAGGACTTCTAACAGCCATTGGTTTTTAATGATCTCAAACCAATGGCTTGGAAGGTAGAACATTTACTTTGAAAATGGTCAGCACTTATAAGTAAAGTTGACCTTTCTGTTAATGTTAATTTATGTTTTCCACAGTTTTTTTGACCAGTTTGCACACCCTATAGGCTGTATCTGTCTTAGATGCTTTCTGCACAATTTTGTTCCCATGACATTTAGTATCACCTTTAACCAGTGGATAATTTGAGATCTTGACAACAATTTTTATTATAAGTGTTTGATCAAAGCACAGCTAGTAACATTTAACCTAGAGAGAGAATGTAGCCACATAAAATGGAGATGGTTAGAGATTAACTTTGATCATGAAATATGGATATAGTCTGGCACAGAATATTTCTGATGGATTTTAAAAGTTCAACAAATAATGCTATTAAGCATTACAAAGTTTTAATTGAGAATTTAAAATGTAGTTTTTTAAAATGAAATTTCAGTAGCATTTGTTGTTAACATGAAGTACATTTCAGGAATGGGTTGTTAAAGATGCATTTTCATTGTACCAAGACAAATTACTGGAGGGAGCACTCACAAGATACGAATGATACCATATCTTGAAAAAAATGAGCTTTGCAAAAACTGCACTATTGTAATAACTGTTGTCACTGTCTCCTCATTGTTCCCTTTTTTAAGGCCCAGGAGCCTGTGTGAAGCTTAGATTTTCCTGTGTGTAAATCCTCTCTCTACACACTCTCTGGCTCTCCTTCCTTCCCACTCTCATTTCACTCTCTGTCTCGACCTCCTCTTCTAAATGAAGCCATTTATGTAACACTAGAATTGTAATGCGACAAGCATACGCTTCAGCAAATTTACATAACATGATCAAACATGCTCTGTTTTAGTGTGTGTGTGTGTAACACTAGCTCACACATCACGAAAGCAGAAGACAGGTGAGGTCAGAGCTGTCTTTACTTGATCAAAAAGCAGGTTTTCAGTCTGCAATGTAAAGACAAACATGACAGGTCTAAAATGTTTATGTTGTATTTGTTCCTTTCCTTTAGACCACCTGCTCTAAGAGCACTGACAGCTGTTTGTTGAGGAGCAGCTGGGCGGGCAGGTGACTGGGTCAGTGATGAGCTGAGGCAGGGAACTCACTACTGACAGCTGGTGGGCAGGTGAGGAATGACAAGAGAAGTTAGTGTGAAACTGTATATACATGTTAGTACGTATGTGTATGTGTAAAATTTATGTTTAAAACATATTTTCCTCCAAGTATCCATCCACTGTCCTCAGGCACAGTTTTTCTGGAACATACTGATGATACCGGCTGTCTAGGTTTGTGTGTGTGATCACTGCTTTGCACTTTGATATGCCTGTTAATCGTATTGTCCCGAGTCTGAGGCGTAATATTATCTCCAGAGTACTAATTGTAGATTAACAGACTCAACTCGGTACAGAGGTACAAACAAGGCCTCAGGCAACAGATTTTTACAACCTTCAGCATTCAGCTGAAACATTAAGGAATTGAGGTAAAAAACACAGAGAGAGATCCTGTGACACAGAAGTAATAGATAACTAACAGAAAAATGTGCAAGACACATAATAAAATAAAAGTACACCCGACATCCTTGCTGCAGCTGCTGCAGGTTTGATTCCAGCCCAGAGCACCTTGCTGCATGTTGTCCTCTCTCTCTCCCCCCTTCATGCTTCAAACTGTCCTGTCATTAAAGGCAAAACAATTCACAGTGTGCATGTGTACACAAACTTTTGCAGTTTTTCATGTGTAATTCTTACGTTTGAAATGTTACCTAAAACTGAACTGTTATGTTGTTACTGCTACTATATTAGCAATAATGTGACATACAGACATACAAAAACACATATTTAACATATTAACAATGTAAATAATAGAAAACATATAAATATTCATCCTTTAAACAAATACACAATGAATTCACACATTCATTCATTTATTTATTGATATCACACAATGCAGATGGTACTGAAATCCTTAAGATGTAATAACACATCACATATCTGGCAGCAGATCGTCAGAGACACATGAAAAGAACTTTATACTCATTGGGAAGAATCAGATCAGATTTCTCACAGTTTGACGTAATCCAGTTTGATTCCCATTAATTTTTAATTTGTAATTTAATCCATAACAAAGCTTGTTTTTCAGGAGCGAATTATTTTTGGTCACCAAAATATTATCCTCTGTATGTACAGAAAAATGGCACAAAGTAAGAGAGAAAAACAGTCAAACTAGTTTTGTAGGTAAACAGGACAGTGATGATGATTATATAAATTCATATGTGAAATGATTATTATATTTATGGCTTGTACCTCAGTATCTGACTCTTATTAAAAATAAATTCTACCCTCACAGGCAGAGAACTGATGAGTGATGAATACACAGCGTCCCACACCCAAACCCTTTATCATTAGCAGAACAGAGCAGAATAGAATACATCTTTATTGTCCACCATGGGTGGACAGCAGGCAAGTAGTTAGTATAACAAACAGAGTCATTACAGAAACACTGAACACATAAAATCAGCACATTGTCTGTCTGTGGTTTAAAACTTGTAAATCACTTGGTTGAGTTAAGCATACTCATGGCACTCAGGATGAAGGGCTTTTTAAATACATTTTTGGTTGCTAGAGGGACTTTATAGTGCCTCCCAGAGCTCAAACTGGCTAAAGAGAGGGTGGGAGCTAGCTTCCAAGATCCACCTTGCTTAACACATGCATACATTCCTAAAGTTTAATCAAAATGACTTCAAATTAAAAGAATATATGAGAAAAGAGAAAAGTAATAAATGAAGGGTGCAGAACTTATTTAGACTGCTACTCACCAATGCCATGTGTGTGTTTGGTCACTGCCCAAATAAACCATGACTGGAAGCAGAGATGTATGCTGTTTCCCTACCCTGTATGAGGCACATAATGTCTGGCAAGAGAGCTGCTATAGTTTTAGCTCTTGCCTCCAAAGTCTTCTGTCAGTACATAATCTGCCATCACAGTACAGTAGTGATGTGGCGTCAGCAGACAGGGCCAGTTAAAGGGGGTGGGGGCTGGCTAGCTCAGGCTGTTTTCATGGTCCTTAGACTGTACAGAGTGGGATCTTGTGGTAGTACAGGCAGGAATGAGTGACATTTTGTAGTCACATGTTCCATATACCCTCTAATCACGTGTGTCTACAATCTGTCTCTCACAATCTGTGCTCCATATAAACACACAGACTCAGTCTGTCTTTACAATGTTGAGCTCTGCAGCCTCACAGCTACTCTGCTGCCTGCAATCAGAAATGTACCTCTTTCCGCCTCCCAAGCCTCATCCTTTTATTAGACTCAGTTGTATTTAAATTTATGTTTCTTTTCATTAGTGTTCATGTCCATCAAATGAATCTCAGGCTCTGCCAGGGGGATGTGTGAGCTCAGGGACACTCGGTGTCAAGCTTGCTCAGGTTTGGTACAGAGCACTACACGAGCAAAGCCCCACTGCTAAACTAAAATCTCTAAAAGCTTCTGTATATTTCCTACCAGGAAGTGAAGTATTAGCCCCCTTTACACTGTCTGTTCAAAGCGGAAATATTGCACCATTTTGCCACCTTGCTATGCTGTATATAAGGTACAATCAGGGATCATATGTGGCACAGGTGTGATGTTTTGAGGACATGTTATGCGTAATTTTTTAAGCTAGCAAAGTAGTGATATCTTCTGAAACTAGACAACCTAAGGCATCCGGTGGTACCAACCATGTTGGCAAAGCTTGTTGGGAAGGGAGGAAATAATGCTTTAAAGTAAGACTAAATTTTAGTGAGGGAACAGCTGGCATGGGCATTTTCAAAGGGGTCCCTTGAACTCTCACCTCAAAATATCTGAATGACAATGGGTTCTCAACTAACCTACATACTTCAACAGCATTAGCAAATTCCTGAAATTCAGTGATGACTTTTGGTTTTGGTGTGCCACCCCAAAGATTTTCATTGGCCCCGTCTGGCCATCCCCTGTACATTTTTTGGGGAGGGTACCGCTGCTTTTTCCCTGCCATTTCAAAGATAAAAGTTCATTCCCTATCTGAAACTTACAAAGATGTGAACATACACATGTGAAACCTGATTAACTTTGTCAGTGTCCACAGTGGTGCAGTGTGGAGAACCTCAATCTGATCAGTACATCAATATAAATATGATCCACTGTGCAAAAAAAAGGTTTGGAACCCTTGCAGTATTTTGGCATTTCTAAAACACAGTGGTTCCAAATATAGTTAAGCAATAAGCCACGAGAGACCATGGTTTTAAAGCAGCTGAGGGGTGTTTAAACCCCCTTAGCTGTTTTAAAATGACTGCAAATCACGGCCTCAAGTGTAATTTATAAAATAAATATGAAATCAAATAAACACACATAAAAAATATTTCAACAATTTATTGTTAACAATCATACTTTCACCAAGCAGTGTAGTTCTTCACAGACATTAAACTGACTGGTTGCCAGACAAAACACAGATGCAATGGAAGGCATGCAAAAGGCCTTGTCAAGCATTATGTAGATATTCAGATTAATTGTGCATTGCTGAAGTAGTGCTCAATGATGTTAGCACTCCTGTTATAGTGATGTTTGACTCAGGCGTGTTTTTATTGTGCAGTGTCAGAGGCAAAGATATTGCTCCAGCATCTTATCTCGCTGTTGTTTGGTGAGATTGCAGGGATGATTCACGTTTATACAGTGTTCATTTCTTTGATGAAAACTATAATGAAAGTTTTTCATCAATGTTCTTTTTTCCATGACGACGACGAGCTAAAAATAGATCTTGATCGTAAAAGTTCTGATGGAACTGAAAGTCCAGTTTTAATCACGAGCCTGCGAGAGGACACGAGTTCCAGACGTACATGTTGCAGATTGAAAAAGAATTCAGGCTTTAATTAAGTTATTTTTCTGCTTCTTAACAGTGAGATGGATAGGTCAGAGTTTACAATGAAACTGGGTACAAATTCTTGTTGTCTCAGATTACTTGTTTGTGGTGTCAAAGTTTTTGAGACCATCAACAGAGAGATATTGAGATTTTAAAATAATGATCAGTAAGCGTGTGCTCGTAAATCACCCCTTAACCTGTCAAACACTGCTGGATAACAGTTTGTAAGTGTGCAGACATTATTTGTAGTTGTAGAGAAAAATTGTCAAAATGAAATTTTTATCCAACCTGTCACTTTGATTCTAATTTCTGATACATGAATTTTCTTTACTGGATTAGTTCAAAGATTAAAAAAAAAAAGGAAAACATAGTGACTAAAAAAAATGACCAGAATGTCATGAATTTTTATCCGCTAAAAGTTTTTGGATTTTCGTCAACTAAAACTAGACTAAAACTATGAAGGATAAAAATGACGGAAAGGTGACTAAAACTAATGAGCATTTTCATCTCAAGACCAAGACTACATCTAACATAGCTGTCAAAATTAACACTGCATTCATGACCCATCACTGATGTGATTTCTCTTGCCTCTGTGCCAGCATCAGAGAGCTTTTTGCACAGTAATGCTTCACTGTCTCGATGTCAGCTACTTTACAAAGCTGTGGCAACATGGAGCCAAAGAACTTTGCCACCATGGGCTCTGGTATACCTAATGCTAGAGGAAAATAAAAAAGTTCTCATCATGTTGCAGTGACGTTATACCCACATATGTATCTACCATCGGCAACTCTCTTGCTCACTTTACCCGAGCTGTTGTCACCTGCTAGTGATATCATTTTTGTGACAGTGTAGCCCAGTTAGTTGTCAGTTTACAACACAGCTAGAGAAAAGTAAGAATAATACACTAAATAAGCTAGCTGAAGTAACGTTGTTAGGTTACTATGGATCATAGGTGTAGTTTGTCCACTTCAGATTGAGATAAAAGGCTGGTGGATTTGGTGGCAGTGACCACAGGTATTTCTCCAACAAAGCGACGGGACACCGTGGGTTCCCTGTCAGCTCAAATATAAATCCTTGTAGGCTCTCTCTGTTTCTTCCGTGCAATCATTGAATGACAGCATTGAGAATTTCTCACAGTTCTCGTCCTGTTGGATGATAAAAGATTCAGGCTTCAGTTAGCAGTTGCCCTCTTTAGGTCTGAGTTCCATACACAGCTGCATATCGAACCAGACTTTGTGGACCCTCAGGTGTGTTTGGCTTCGGTGCCCGGGAGTACCTGATTTTCTGAAAGTCTGCCTCTGTTAATGCTTGGTGGTGGGATGTTTTGTTGTGTCTTACTCTGCAAAGTTTATTCACTTCTCCAACATAAAGGTGCTAGTGAAACTCTGGATCTTTCAACAGACACTAGGATAGGCCGATAGGCGGATTATTAATGTACCAGCTAAGTCCCACAAGTAGGTCAACAAAACTGCTGAAACCAAAGAGTTCACCTTTCCCATTTTTCACAGTGGCATAAAACTAATGGAGGGTCTGGTTTACCTTCATTTTGGTGATTGTTTTTTTTTAAATCAATAGCCAGATTGTTCTCGGCACATAAAGTCTGAAAACAGCAAACAGACCACGTAGTCTGTTTACTGGCCCTGGCTTTGTTTCTTTTATGACTTTTCCCAACTCTTTAGTTTTTCTCGTTAATTTCAGCATGTCTTTTTTTGTCTTCCTCCTTTATCCTGTCCATCTCTTTTAACCACTTATCCATGCTTAGCCCACCCAGTATATCAAAATTCACGACAAAATCTGACATCTTGAAACAATGTTTAATTGGCACAGGAAGAGTGCTGCAGAAATGAATTAGCATTTCTGCACTTTCGGTTCCCTCGTCTTGATGGGTTTTTTTTTAAATGGGTTTTTGGTTAGATGGCTGACATAAGGTCCATGGTTAACACAAGCTTAAAAGACTTACATTTTGTTACACATTCTCTCTCCGACCTCGTTACATATAGACATTTTGGTCATGGACCTTCCACGTCCACATACAACGTGCAAGGTACCCTGGGTGCGTTGGATGTTGATGTTCTGGGACGCTAAGAGAAGTTCTCTTCTTTCAAGATACACTTCCGTTTTCACAGGAAATTTCATGTTTACATACAATTTCTTTAACATTAAATGCTCTACATCGGTACAACACTGCAAATTGACATTCAACAACAAACACACATGGTTGGGTTTAGGCAACAAAAACACATAATTAGGTTTAGGCAGCAAGAGCATGTGGTTAGGTTTAAGAAAAAGGCTTTACAATCTTACGGGACGCGAACACCACTCTCTTGGGTGAAAGTCTGTGTTTGTTGGTTTGCCACGTATAATAACGGACAGCTTTTTTCATTAGTTTCTGATGCCACTAGTCACTACCCAAGCGTTGGATTTCGATGACTTCGGAGTGAGACAGTGCTCTTAAAAAAAAAAAAAGTTAAACTATATATACTTTATTAATCCCACAAGGGGATACTGAATCTTTTCACTCTGTTGGCATTTACATATACACACAGGCCCAAAATATACACATATGCACAAACAGGACCTATACATGCATCAAATGGAGAGATGTCAGAGTGAGGGAGCTGCCCATGGACAGGCACCCTGAGGGCCCTGAGAGTGCCTTGCTCAAGGACTTGAACCCGTGACCTTCTGGTTCCAATGCCAGGTCTCTAAGCTACTGCTGCCCCCCATTTATATTTATATTATAAAATGGCTGTATAAAATATCCATCTTATAACTGCAATTTTGGCACCACTTAAATGACAAAGGACTGAATCTGCTCTGGTTCAGGCCAGTTGGTATTGACAGTCAAGAGGTAAAGTCTACGATACTTCCTGATCCAGTTGCTGCCAGTTTAATGTTGGAATCAGGACAGTTGAGATTAAAGGTAATGTCACAGGAAAAATAATATTTAAAAAGACCTTAATGCCGAGAAGGAGAATCAGTGCAGTTTGTATGAAACCTGCATAACCATGATTAAAAAATAATACTGTCTAAGTGTAAAACCACATCTCAGCTGAAGTTCACCTGAAGTTTACTCACCTTCAACTCTGTCTTCAGTCCTTGTTGCCCACGTCCCTCCACCCACCAGCTCACCCAAATTCAGCTTTTTCATATTTTCCTTCACATTTTACATGCAAATTGAAGCATAATTGAGAAAGGTAATTCGATTTTCTTGATGAATGTTTCTGTTCTTGCACAGTCACATGTCAGATACGATGATGATAATAAGCTTTTTCTTTCAATCTAAGCACTGTTATGTGAGAGTAAGTACATGCATGTGGGTGTGAGAAATAGACACAAGGTTTGTGTGAGAGAGTGAGGGACCTGTGGTAACTGAGTGAAAATGTGTGTGGACCTGTGGTCTTTTGAAAAAGGATTTTAAAATCAAAGTTCTCCTCTTCCTACTCTCTGTACCTACCTACTGGGTGATAAAGAGCAGTGATTGATATATTGGACTAGCATTCTCCTTCCACCTCTCTCTTTCCTTCTCTATCTCTTCCTTTATTTCTTCTTTAATTTCCCTCAGTCCATGTGTCTGTCCTACCTGCCTCCGTCCTCTCCTCCTCTATGTCTACCCCCTCCATCACCCTCTTTCCTGAGTCCCTCTGCAACTTCCCTCTCTCCCCAAATCTCCCTCCATCCACCCATCCATCCCTCCCTCTCATCTCTCTCTTTATCCCTCTCAAAGGGAAATATCATAGAGAATTTGGCAGGTACTCCAAAGATAAAGAGTGGGCTGAGAGAGAGAGAGAGAGGGCAGAAGAGAGGGAGAGCATTAAAGGGAAAAAGAGAGGTAAAGAGGAGAGGAGAGCCAGGAACAAAAATGCTCTCACATCTAATTTTCGGATGGTGGTTTTTGTTTGCTGTGAATAATTTATAGTCTCCTCTCTTGTGCTTGTTCTGCATCTGATAGACATGTTTATTTAATACTGATGTCCATCAAATATGTAAAAAAAAACATAGAGGATGTTCCAAAATGACCGTGACAAGATGTAAATGATCACTGCTGAGAATACGTAACCCCTTCAGTAACATTTGTTTGGTGTCAGGAAACACCACAATAACAGTGTCACACTTCACTGATGCCTGCAGGAGCCCTCTGCAGGGGCCCAGCACAGGGAGGCCAGAGGTCAGGGTCAGCCGCACAGCAGTAGCACCAGAGCCCATAAGGGGTGGTTTGACTTGCTGAAGGAAACAGCAGCAGGGGGGCTCTTGCCAATATGGTTGACTGATCTCAATTCCTTTGATTAGGAGCCAGAGACTTTTAGCAGGATATTAGTGGGGGGTTGGACCTGATGGTATCAAAGAGGCAGGAGCATCCATTTAACTGTGACTTTGAGCCAGATTTGAACCAGTTATCAGTTCTATGAAGAAACGGGAACCCACAATCTCTAAAGTATCAAAAACCCATCCACAATAGATGATAGTTCCTTAAAGTGACTGACATGAATTTTTTTTTATTTGAACATAAAGCCAAATCAGCAGTTTGGCTTAAGTCCTTTGCAAACTAATTCCATATTTTTCATATGCATTTTTTAAAAATCCAAAATCTTATAAAACTTGGTATGTTTGTTTTTTAAATATTCAAATATTATCTCCTTGTCATGATCATCAGGGGACAGCCCACTGTTCAGACGGCCCAAAATTTAAAAGCCCCATTATTTTAAAACAATGTTCCACTGGACCGAGAGCCCATTTCTCCAACAGCCCGTTATCCCAAAAACAAACACCCATTGCTTCAAAAATACACACTCTGTAGTTAGACAAAAGATAATGATTTGGCTTAAAACACTCTTATTTTGTGGCACAAAAGTTGCTGTAAAAGCAGGCCAGGTTGATGAAAAACACCCAGTTTCGGCTGCTTAAACTTGGAAACGCTGAGAAGGGCTGGAAAAACACCGGGGATCAGTGGTTCAAGCACTGGGACCCTAACTACAGGGAGCATGGATGGATTGGTGAATAGGCCTACAGGGCACAGGCCCAGGAGCCCAAAGTGTCAGGGGGGGTCCCCTAGCCATCACCTGCAAACTGTCATATATTAAATTAACATGTGCCGACCAGAAAGAAACTCAAAATGACCACAAAGAGACAAAGACACAAAAGAGACACATAACAAGCATGAAGTCTGTGTGTCTTACTCTTAAGTAGGAGAGGGGGTGGGACTTTTTCCATATATGTGTCCAGAGGCCCATTGTCTCACAATCTGCCAGCAGGAACTGTGTATTTTTCAGAAAAATGGGACTTCGGGGCAATGGATGTCAGTTTTTTGAGACAACGGGCTGCTGGAGAAACAGGCTTTTGTTCCAGTAGGACATTGGTTATACTAATGGGGCTTCAGGGTTGGGCCATCAGAACAATAACGTGGCACAAATAATTGACCTGAATATTACTATCTGACCTTTTGAAGGTAGGCTAAGTAAAAAAAAAGATACTGTGCACCTGTTCCTCTCTCTTGTTGTGGATATAGCTATGTGTCTTGTAGGTTGTTCCACATTCTGCGTGTGGGTCAAACGACTCACTAAAGGCTTCTGAAAGACACAAAAGAATGCAGAAAACCAAACCTGTTCCAAAAACTTTAATGATGGATGATAGTTTCTGAGTCAGTGTGTAAATGTGATTGACACCACAAGGTTGTGTTTATTTTTTAGTATGCAACAATTTTAGACTTGGTGTGCAAAGGCCTTTACAGAAAAAAAATCAGTATTTTGAGATCAAATGATCATAAAGAAAAGTTGTTGTGGGACATCTCTTCATGTATTAAGAGATTTGTCAGTTATTTTATAGCAGGTTCCAGTATTAAACAATGTTAAACTCTTTTCACCTCAGTCCTTCCTTCACTCAAAACATATGAAAAAAAAAATTCAGTTAAAAAAAAAAATTGGTCGTGGTCATGACCTCTGGGTAGTGACCGAAAGAATGAGATCGAAGATACGAGTAGCTGCAAAGAGTTTCCTCTGTGGGGTGGCTGGGCTCAGCCTTAGAGATAGGGTAAGGAGCTCGGACATTCTGAGGGAGCTCGGAGTAGAGCCGCTGCTCCTTCCCATTGAAAGGGGTCAGTTGAGGTGGTTCGGGCATCTGATCAGGATGCCTCGTAGGCACCTCCCGTAAGAGGTGTTCCCGGCACATTCCATTGGTAGGAGGCCTCGGGGCAGACCCAGAACACGCTGGAGGGATTACATATGTCATCTGGAAGACCTGGAGCTGGAGAGCGTTGCTGGGATGAGGGATGTCTGGGGTGCTTTGCTTGGCCCGCTGCCCCCGCAACCCGGAGGATAAGTTGATGAAAATGGATGGATATCAACATCAATGTGACATCTTTTTCAATAGTATGGGTCTTTCCTGACTTCACAACGCATGGCACAATTCATTATGACTCCTCTGCCATGTTCAAGTTCACCTTGCTAAACTTCTCCAGCTCTCTCCTCTCTCCTTGAAGTGCCTCATTAGCTAGCACATTTTTGTAAATCACACACTAAGACCATTGACCATGAGTGTCTTAAGCCAGTTCAAATAACTCCTGTAGTTTAAGGCAGTGATACTCTGGGTATCAAAAATCTGCTTCATGTTTCTATTCCAAGTACCTCAATTAACTCCATGATCCGTATGTTACAGCCACTGCTGCTGCTGCTATCGGTGAGTAAACAGGCCACACTTCAATAACTACTGTAACTTCGCCTTCTCCTCCTTCTCTGTAACTCTGTAACCTCTCTGTACCTCATCCCACAGTCTCTGTGCCTCACATCTCTCCACCATGTTCCTACCTTTAGCTCTCACAGTTTGCAAACCTCTGCTATGGAGTTCAAATTCAAGCTAACTTGAATTGTCAAGCTTCATTAAAGATCCACTGTGTAGGATTTAGGGGGATATATTGGCAGAAATGGAACATAATACAATATATGTTTTCTTTAATGTATAATCACCTGAAAATAAGAATCTTATTTCCATTACTGTAGGAATGAGCTGCTTCTATCTACTTAGAGTGATCATTGTTTAAGGAGACTGCCAGGTTGTACCACCGTGTTTCTAGCCCAGAACAGAAAAACCAATCACTGGCTCTTGACAGGGCCATTTGTGTTTTCACATTTTCGTATCTGCCACTGTAGTTAGCAGCCTCTCCATGATGACAGTGTTGGTATAACACAGATTTTTTAATGTGACACTGCTTTATGTAGTGTTTTTACCAGTTTAAATCACCAGGTCTGTTTGTTTTGGAGAGAAAGAGACCTCTGTGGACCTCCTGCTAAAAACCTTCTGTCCTACAGTCTATGGTTTTGTAAATTAAGTTTTTCACATTTTGTTTGTTTATTTTAAGATATATTTTCAACATATATGAATATAACCATAATTGGAACCATATATCAGCATGACTTTAACGCTACAATTGATCACAAAACACAAATTTTAATTGAGACCCATTCAGTTTCCTTGGAAACCACTCACATGACCACCTGTGGGCCACTACATTGAAAACCTATCAACATCACTGCAACACCGATGTAAAAATAACCTTGGGGTCATTAAAGGCCTCATAACCAAACAGATTATTATTTGAATCAACACATTTCAGATATTGTCATAGTGTGCCCTCTGAAGTCTTATTCATTCATCTCCTTCATAGAAGTTGTTTCAGCCAGTGTTAACAACCTGCCTGTTAGCTTCAGCACAGGGGGTTTGTTTTGTTTTAACTGCTGTAGCATGAGTTGGTGGTTGGATGATGGTGGCTCCATGTTAACAGGGTACAATGGTGCTGACATGATGACACAAAATGAGTTTCCTGGAAATTGCAAAACATATCACTATATGTAGGGCTGTGTTAACGCACTTTAAGAATTAGAGAGGTGGTATAATGTCAGTTACGTGTGTTTACCCTCCATTTCAGCCCTGGTTATGACCAGAAATCACATGATGACAATGTAGCCAGCTACATTCAGTGAAGAATACTATGATCAGGTTGAAAACCTTCAAAAAGCTAGTAAGCTGTCATTTTGATGGTTCTGTTGATGGAATTATGTTTTTCTTGCCGTGTACATCACTGCTCACACTGAAAGAATGACTGTAATGACCTTCATCTCAAAGTTAATGCAATCATATTCTGAAAACTTTTTGAATTACTGGCATCTGTTTGTTTATGTAAATTAAAGTATAATTTTGCTCTGGTATAAGATTGAAAGAGTTATTTTTTTTCCTTCAGACTGATTGTCTATATACAAAATTGATAGCCATAACTATTCTATTTGCTTCAAAACTGTGAGAGGTGTTATAGTAAAATGCAACAAAATATTGAGCTGAGGCTGTTTAAAATCTTCCCCATCCACATGTCAAACTCAAAGAAAATATGAGTATTACCAAAATGTAAATGCTTATGATGCTGCAAAGTGGTAAATCTTTTAAGCTGAACCAGCATTAAAATGAACAACTTGTGCATAAAGAAGGTTTTTTTCAGTCTTTTATATCCCATTGCAATTCAAAATACAGATTTTTCTCCAAAGTAAGCAAACTGTGCGCAGCCTGGAAATACATTGGAATCCACATTAAGTCATCACATGCTGTGCTCGCATCAACACATCAGGATATTTGAGAGTGGATAAATGTCTCTGTTTCATCGAACTGACAGTATAAACTCAGCAGTTAACTTTGCTGCTGTGTTTCCTGCAAAGTGGCTGTACTGCAGTATCATAATGGCATTGTAATATTTTACTCACTCAGTCAGTTTACATCTAAAGAAGTAGCAGGAAAAAAACAGAAAATGAAACACTGACAGAATACTGAATATTATTGAAGATGAACTGATTTAGTATACATCAGTGGTCACCAACCTGGGGGTCAGGGCTCCGACAAAGGGGTCACAAGATGGATTCAAATTGGCAACAAGACAGCTTGATTATCGTTTTTTTGTTTTTCTTATGAAATGTTCTTTGACCTCTTAAGTCAACTAAAGCCCAAGAAGGGAAATCAACTCTTCCACGGAAGTTAACCCTAAAGAATCTCCTAGAGAAAGTGAGAAAAGAAAATTACCACAACTGTTGCAGAAGACCCAGAGGTATCGTCTTTTTTTTTCCTCGCGTTCCTCTTTGTCAAAACTTGTAACCATTACTATCAGTGCAACACTGCCGATAGTTTGGATGTAGATTTGGCTAGATATAGTAGCTGCTAATGTAGCATTGGACAGTAACCCTCAAGCAAAGATGAGGCTACAGAGGTCTGGTAAGCTCACTTCTTTCAAACTTCACTTTTTGTCCCCCCTGTCTTAATCAGCTGACTCAAGAGACATCACTTAGGACAATTTATCAGATTCGTGCAGCTTCCCCTCGAGGCTATATCCAACTTTTTTTTTTTCATATATGTAGTCATACCCTCCGAGACCTGTAAATAGACTTTGATGTAGAATTGGTGGAGATCCCCTTTAGCTATCACTGAGAAGACATTGCTTCATGTTAAAGAAGTCCTGTAATGCTTATTTTCAGGTTCATACTTGTTCCAATATAAACCCAAAATGCATGTCTACATGTTTTAATGGTCAAAAAACACTTTATTTTCTTCAACTGTCTGTCCTGGAACACCTGTATTTACCATCTGTTTGAGAATCTGCTTTAGTGCCTGTCTCCTTAAGCCCCCCTCCAAAAAGAACCCAGTCTTCTCTGATTGGTCAGTGTTTCCAGGTCGTCCACACCTTGGCATCTCCTACGTTAAAAAAGAATAACTTTCTCCCATTAAAAATCGCCAATAAAAGCTTCTTAACACAACCAGATATGTTCCAGCAGGAATCTGATTTGACATCAGGGAGAAATTAACAACATCAGTGACCAAGGTTAAATGTTTCCCTGGTGATAGCATGTAGCCACATGTAGCAGTGTGAGCTACACAGTGTAAATGCTTGCATTAGCTTGCCTGGGGCAGATGAACGTAGAAATCTGTCTTGATCTGATGTCAGCTTGGGACCAAAGTATACAAAAACTTTGGCAACAGAGTATTCAGAATGGAGGAAACCTGAGGGTTTTGCTCACATTACCTCTACATACATTTACCTTATTATTTTAAACTTTGGCTGCATTTAATACAAACATGTGACATCATAACATTATATATGACTACAAGTAATAAAAAGCATAATGGGTCCCCTTTAAAAAGCCACAACAATATTGGTAACTTAAGTTTCACACCACGTAAAAGTTTCTCAACTTCATCTTCTAGTAAGCAACAAACTGCAGGTGTGTTTTTGAACTTTTCAATGATTAGGGTGCTCAAGGACTCCAATGATGTAGTATTCCATTTAACCAAAAATTGGGGTACTTGTGAGGGAAAGAAATTAAAAAAGAAAGGTCAAAAGAGGTGCAGCTGAGGCCAACATGTCTTTTTATCCCGAGTATGGATCAGACACCAAAAACACTGACTCTCACAAATTTTGATAATGTAACTAGTTGTCATCTATTACACCATTCCTGCTTGCTAAACATACATGTCTTTAAAACTCCATACCCCCCAGTTTCAAAATGCAGCTTTCATGTAAGCCTGCATAGTCACAAATACAGTCTGGAGTAGGGTTTATTTAGTGTATATAGTTAAATCTTCTTTCATTAATAACAAAACATGCATTATTTGAGCAATACCTCACAATTCCACATGTAAAATCCATTTTAAGATTTCAGTATCACGGCAACTACTCTTGCCTATTTTGTAACCTTAATGTATGCACAAATTAAAACTTTTTTTTATTTTTTTTTTATTACAGAAACAATTCTCACATTTTAACCATGACTGTGCCCCTGTCCATTTGGTTCAGTGTCACATGAGCTGATACTGACTTTTTAAAGGTTCTGTATGCAACAGGTAGAGTATTAATATAGCTGCAAACTATCATTTGCTATGTAAAGATATAGTGGAGTAATGGTATCCTGAGCAGAAATTGAAGTCACACTACCTCTGTGTGTGTTGTAATCCATGGATGGTTGTAGTTAGTGATGGCCAAATGAAACCTCATGAAGCATTTTCTCTATTTTCTGAGCCCAGTAGGTGGTGCTTTTTGTTCAACAAA
The DNA here is from genome assembly GCA_029783705.1 of Chaetodon striatus. NCBI lineage: Eukaryota > Metazoa > Chordata > Actinopteri > Chaetodontiformes > Chaetodontidae > Chaetodon > Chaetodon striatus. The sequence continues at coordinate 4,890,753 of JAPZEB010000026.1, read as the reverse complement.
AGGTTGAAAGCACTCTGAATTGCTATTCTTTGAACCTCTCTCTTAAAATGCTTCATGAGACTTCATTTGGCCAACACTAGTTGTAGTAAATCGGTCCAGCCACCTGTTCATGTTAGTGCATGGTATGTGTATCCTACTGGTTAACTCATCTCCTGCACTGTGTTTATAGAGCAAGTACATAAAAAAACTGGGATGACAGCCCTCAGTTCTGGTTATCACTGTTAACACAGTCATTGTTGTTACAGTTGTTTAGCACTGTTAATGACGTTAGCACTGTTGCAGCTGCTAGCTGCTGGCTCAACTAGCTCAATTTTGAGAACCATGTCTAGATAACTCATACCCCTAAATTTAGCATTGAGCCCCATAAATTGTTAACTTCAAGGGTTACCCTTCAGAAAAGACAAGCGTCAAGATTATAAACATAAGATTTATGCAATGATTTTATTTTGGGTTTCTCATTTTCAGGCTTTTGTACAAAAGAAGGGATGACTGTTGAGGCGCTTTTTTTTAAAGGATGTATATAACTAGCTATTGATGCTATGAAAGGGGGCTTGACATCATGACTGACAGCTGTGTGTGCCAAATCCAATTGGTCAGACAGTGTAACTCCAATGCACTGATTCTGGCTCCAACTGACGTAACAGTATTTTGGCTTAATTTCTGTACAGTGGGAGGAAGTGGAGACACATTGCCCATCTTTATATACAGTCATTGGTCATCAGTGAGAAAATTGGCTCTCTGTAAACACACAGCTACTGACTGGATGTGGAGCTTACTGTTGTGTGTTTTGATCATTGAAGCCATCATCAGTCTTGTGCTTTTATTGTTTCCTCTAATGATGATTTTGCTGTTTTGTTATTGTCATCGCTCTTGCTGTTGATAATGTTATTGTGTCTGCCTTTTAGTTGTTCTCTTTATTTGTTGTCCTTGTTGTTTGTGTATATGGCTGTTTGATCCACTGTACCAAAGGAGCAGCTCACAGACAAAATGAGACACATCCATCACACACACACACACACTCACACACACACATGCTCAATGTACGCACATACACAAGCACTACTGCAGAGTATTAGTGTGTGTGTGTGTGTGTGTGTGTGTGTGTGTGTGTGTGTGTGCAAG
>JAPZEB010000026.1:4858941-4869799 GCA_029783705.1 Chaetodon striatus | reverse complement strand
AGTTTTTTTGTAATGGGTTTGCATGGGATACTTATCCATAATCACTGTTTTATATACATGTCTGTTGGCGTGTTCCCAGTTTGGAGATGTGACAGCAGTGCTGACATGGAAGCAAGTCAATGTACTACTGTGGACAGAGGCAGCAGCAAAACATATTCTAGTCACCTAAATAAAAAAAAATTGCATCAGTTTAAGTACACACTATACTATATTTTTATTGCTTTGCCATTCCATCAGACAGCCTGTTATTAAAAGCCTCAATTCCACATCTCTCTTTAAAGCCACCACGAAAACAGTAATTTTGGCTCACTGAATATGGAATCGCTGCCTCAAGCAGTTACATAGTTTGTGGTATTGTGTCACCCTGGTAAATCCAAACTAACCAACTGATAGAGGCAGCAGGCGACCAACAGCTCCTGTGTTAAGCGATGTAAAATCACTGTTTTTCTCAATGAAGTCTGGCTTTAAAGACAGTGATATAATGGCTTTATTTTCCCACTGAAAATTACTGTCTGGCAGCAAGGTAAAGCAGTCACAGTATACTAAATATAGCATATATTCAAACTGATACGTTTTTTTTTTTAAGTGTTTTGTTGCTGTCCCGGTCCACATCAGTACATTACTTAGCTTTTGTGCCGGACTCCATCCTGCTTTTCCAAACTGGGGTTGTGCTGACTGCCATCTACTGAAGGTGATACAGTGGCTATGGATAAGTACCTCATACAACCTTACTTCAAGCTGTAACAGAAATGCTAAAAAATGTACAGGTAATACAGGTTAATAAGTAAGATGGCCATGATTTGTTCTTTTCCTTCCAAGTTAGCCCCACTCTGACATCATCTGTATACTCCAGTTTCATGGTAATGCAAATATGTCTTGGGAATGTGGGCTTTGAAAATAATGTTTCAGTTGAAAGTTGTTATATGACAATATAAGTCAGTGATAGCTCTGTTTCTCCATTGAAAAGTTACAGTATCTTGATATACCTATCCATATCCACTAACCTATAGTTTTTCTGTCACATTCTTTGGCAAGTTATATAAAGCTTATACTTACACAATATTCTCAGAAGAACATTATCTTTCTTCTTTATGCTGCTCCCTTGATACACCTGCCAAACTGCTCTGTTGCTCAGTTCCTGTTTAGAAGAGTGTTAAACTGCCTGAATATCAAAGCACACATTAAAGGGGGACAGCACTTACTGAGAACAGAGTATAACAAATGTCTTAATAATGGAAAAAGACATTTGGTTTACTCATCTTGAAAACTGTAAGGCCCCGAAGTCAAAAACTATTCTCTTGGAACCTCAGTTTTATGTTTCCTTGTTGGTATTACAAACAGATATTTTCCACAAAGCGATGGTTACAAATCCCTTAATAAAATGAGGAGGATGAACTCAGCAGTGATGAGTGCCCCCAGCTCCCAAATGACAAACAAGGGAAATTTTATTATGTCAGTAACTCAATATACAGAACCACACAAACTACCACAACACACGCACACACACACACACACAGCATCAGACACTTAAACAGGGACCACTGGGGATCATTGGTGAGAAACTGGACTCACCTTGAGACAAAGCTCTTATATAGCAGCTTTTATTACTGTGCTTTAGAGGTTTGTATGTGTGCTTGTATGTCTGCAGCATGTATGTGTGTAAGTAAATGAGTGTGTGCGTGTGTTTTAGTCAATAGGGGCATGTGTGTGTGTGTGATGTTGAAGCTTTGTTTAATGTCACTGTCTATGCTGTAAATTGACAAACTCCCAGAGACGCCCCCTTCCTCTTCAGGCTTTCCCTACTAATTAAAAATACTCTGCATTGGAGAATGGATTACTGCAAAGGGCACACACACTTACACACACACACACAATTAGGCATTTTATTCTCTTGTGGCGTGCACGTACGCTGGCACTGAGGCTCGTACATGTGGCAAGGAAAATGTTACTGTTGACATTAAGGCAAATTGCTGCTGGCGTTTGAACGTAGATATGAATGTTAGCACAAGCACCTTTCACTCCATGAAATACAGAATCAGTTTGTGTGTGGGTGTGTGTGTTACAGCGTGGGTGCACATGCTAGTGATAAGCATAGAGTGGGAGAGTATGATTGTGTTTGTGAGAGAAACAAGGAGAAGAAGATAGCGTGTGTGTTTGAGAGAGATAGATGGTAGGACTATTTGTGTGTGTGTGTGTGTGTGCGCGTGTGTGTGTGCGTGTGTGTATGTGCTCCACGTCAATTGACATTCAGAGGTCTCCCTATCTCCAGCTCCCTCCATCAGTCGGCCGTGTGGACCAATAAATCTCTACGTATCCTCAGAGTGGGATGTTTTATTGAATGCCCGCTGCACCGCTGAAGGAAAACATCAGAAGCAGATGAGGGAGACCCAAAAATGATTTCAGAAAACTAACTGGAGGAGGGTGTAATGCAGGCGAGCTTTCTTGAAATGCTGGTCAATATCTGGAATGGTGTTCAGGGTTATTTGATGGTGAGGCTCAACATGACAAGAGGAGTGCTGCTATGATTTAATGAGTCAGGGTGAGAGGCTCTAACTAGTCATTGGCCTTTCAGTTCAGATATTGTGGTCCTGTCAAGCTTCTGCCAAGACACAATTGGCGGTAAATGGACTTAAAAGGCTCAATGAGCAGCATTTTAGCACCAATAAGTTACATTCATTTTTGGACGTTAGAATAATTACTGTAAACAAACAGTACCAATTACTGGCAGCTTTGACCAGCCCGCACACTGCAGTGTGTGCCACAGAGTCACTGGGCTGTCAGATTTGTAGAGAGCTTGAGATTCGTAAATATTTGTTGACACACAGCAATGCTATTAGTAAAAGCTGGCAGTAATGGACTAATTAGCTGCATGTGTTCATGTCCCAGCCTTTATGTTTTTATTAGAGGTGACAGGAGATAAAGAAAGTCTTGGCTTTCAGAATATGAAACGTTTGCTGCCATATTCAGAAGATAAACACAGTTTTTGAGCTTGTAAAGACAACCACACTCTGGTCTGCCAATCTCTCTCTCCCTTTATGTCTCCCTAAATTTATGAATGAATGCTTATAGTAACAAGGCAGGGTCAGGGACAGTGGGTTTTTGTCTGATTTCAAATTTAAAAAATCATGGCCTCTTAAAACCCATAGGGTTGCTATTGACCCACTTGAGCTAGCCTACTAACTTCTCAACAACTAGCTAAGCATGATGAATCAAAATATAATGTTCAATGTCAAAATTTTGTTGATATAGACATGCTACACATCGTTAGCTGGGTTAGTTTATCACAATTCAACTGTTTAGCTCATTTTACAGAAACCACAAGCACATAAGTATACTGCTGTGTTCACACTACAAGTGACACAGCAACAGCATGACCAGCTACATTATTGCAGAGTCACTATTGAAGTGTTGTTAAAGTAGTTGTGTCATCACAGGCTTATGTGTGTATGCTACTGGTTGTAAAGCACCTCGCCTGTGCATTATCTAAAATTTGTATTTGGTCAAGAAAATATCTATGCTTTTGTTCAGTGTCTGAGCCCCATTTTAACATCACATTTTGCAACCCCTTTGCATCCCTGTGTGCACTGCAAGGCACATAAAGCTAGAGTAGCACCAGCTAACTAAGCTAACTAAAACAGTACCACAGCTAAAACCACCTTTGGTGCATCATTGGAATGCTGAAAAAAGTTGAGGCCAGCTTCCCTTTGATTTGTGGTGCATCACACCCGTCAGCAGCGACAAGTGTCAAGTGTCAGTTTGTAGCTTCATGCCACTGCCTTCAATTGAAAATAACCTGTAGCCTGTTGCTGTCTTGCTTGTAGTGTGGACACAGCATAAGTCATTCAGATTTACCAGCATGATAAACAAAAGACCCAAAAATGAAGAGGTGACTCCCTACCTTTTAAGAGGTCATAAAATCCAAATATGTGTCCATACCTTGATTGTTCATATTATTTTGGTCTGAAAGGTGTACTGACAGAAAAAAAATCAAAACAATTAGCGTAACATAAATCTGTTTATTGTGATTTATGTCACGGGAAGTCCATTGCTAACTTTGTATGCTAACTTTGCTCATCAAACTAAGACTGCAATACTACCAACATAAACAGTTTCTCGGTTACCTGCATTGTGTTGTTGGGTATGCTCGTTTTTGTTCCATAGCTGGCTACAAACTAAAACTGAGAAAAAAAGAGCACTCAATGCGTTGTGCCATGTATCTCTACAGCCACAGTATTAGAAATTTTTAGGGCCTTTATCTCAAAGTCATGGCTCGATAACATAATTTCATAATGTCATGTGATGTATCCTGATGTACTATTTGGAGCACAAAAACACTGCTGATACCATTAGACGGCTGAGAATCCCCTCTGTCCAACAGTGTATAAAATGTGTTCCGGTCAATATGACTGAAAATGATGGAGCAAGTCACAAATAATTAAGCATAAAATTTGCTGTAAGGTATGATATTTCCGTGTAATGCATTAGTCAGAGTTGAGCAATGTCAGATGAACAGTCAGAGCACATCCATATCAAATTGCCACATCCACTGTAGTGTTGAAATCTGAGACATTTCGAGTGACTGCTTTGCTTTGGGGTATTTTGAACTATATACATCAGTGTGCTGTGATTGCAATTGAGGCTTTGGTCTGTTTTTTTGGTAATGTTTTACAGCACAAAGACTAACACCACATAAATGTGGAGATTTTTATAAAGACTGCAACATTTGCAGGTACTTGCCATGGATTGCCATGACATTTGAGAACAGACATCCAAGGTCCCCAACAAATAACTCCTACCACCTTTGGTAATCCATTGATTTTTCTTATAGCACTACCAGAAGGTCAAATTTTACTTTCTATTGAAGTATCTCAAACTTAAGACAAAATATTTAACAAATGTTAACAAATGGCCAACTTTATAGCAGTGATTTTTTTTTATAACTCACCTGTTAACATATTATTAAGGCTTAAAGTAAATAATAATTAAGGATGGGCCACTTTGAGTGACAGGCTGTCTGCTTAAAGTGACCTTGGCGTCTCAGTCAGATCCACCCCCAAATATGGTCACAAAACAAAAACAAAAACAAAACAAAACAAAACCAAGATGGCGACCATCAAAATGCCGAACTTGAGGCTTCAAAAAAAGGAGTCCACAAACCAGTGGGTGATGTCAAGGTAGCTACATTCATGATTGAAACAGTCTATGGGAAAACATCATACCTACATATTAGCACCATCATTGCAAGCATGTTAGCATTCCGGCTGCATTCCCACCAATCCAGTGTTTCAGTGACTTGCTGTGGGGTTAAGCGGCAGTGTGGGAGACTCACTTAAATGGCCCATTTGTAGGGGGAGTGGAGGCTGGAGAGAAAGCCAAACTCCTCATCTTAGCAACTGAGTATCTGTGTTTGTTAAATTTGTTTATGTTGGTTAAAAAGATCTGTTAAATTAATTTTGATCATCATTACTGTAGTATCCTTGCTGCTACAAAAGATACATGTGCATGCATACACAAAGCGAGTGCTCCCCTTTGTAGGCTGGCACACAGGAGATGTTAATAAATACTTTTTATCTTTAACTCACTATAATATTTAAACATAAAAAAGTCCTGTTAGACTGCAGGCATCTTCTGGTGTGATGTGCCACTTACGTGATTGGCCACCGCAGTGTGACATTGGGTTGTGTTTCTCCAAAACTTAAATCTGTTTCATCTTTTGGCCACAGACTGCTGAATTCTTTTTCTAGCCCCACCTGCAGCCCCACCACCGCAGCCTAGACGCATTACCCACTTTCAAATGAATGGCAGGAGTGGTGCTTTTGCTGCAATGCCAGTTTGAGTGTGAATGCAGCTTTAGCTCAAAGCACCACTGTGCCTAAATTCAGCCTCACACAGCGTGGCTGTATACTTCATTTAATTTCAAAGGTAGTATGCTAATAATTTCTCTGATAATGTTCTAATGCCATTACTACAACTTCATTTAGTCACGCTTGGGGTCTCATTCAGAAAGCTCACGAAGCAAGGGTGGTAGTAGTCAAATTTTGAAAGTGTGTAGGACCTTCATGTGCTGCATGCTGTGCTCATTTGTTGAAGAGGGATTTTGATTTTTGGAATTAAAAGTAAATTGTGTTTTATTATTTGTGTGATCACGGAGTGTTCTTTTTTTTTTGGATAATGTCTAACACACATCACATCTACAAGCTGCCCTCCATGTTGATATTTTTCTGCTCCTTATTGCTGTCATAACGTATGATGGCTCCTCTTGCTATCGGCACAAGTTTCTTCACACAGCTCTTGGTGCGAATGCAAAGACTAAAGTATAACCTGTTATCATTACCCTACTTTTTGAACAAATGGTGTGAAGCCACAGCGGGTGGGGAGGAGACATCCTCTGGATCATGATGAATGGTGTAAGAGTCAATTTCCCGCTGTTTAAAAGAACTCATATAAAAATATTAAGTGTACCCGAGCTTGGCTGATCTTATTAAAGCAGTCACTGAATAGAAAAGGTGGCCTCCAATTCCTACCCATCTACTGGCAGCCAGTGCTTTTCTGGTATGCATGTGATGCGCTGTTGCCTGAAGGAACAATAGGTCCTGTGCTTCTTTTATCTCAATAAAAAAGAGAAATAGCAAAACATTCAACATTTAGAAAAACATAGAGCAAATAAGGTGATGCAACATTTACAGTATTATCGCAAGCACACATTCAGGTCAAAGCCTGAAACTCTTGCAATATCTTCCAGACTCTGCAGCTAATATGGAAACACTATGACAGAAATACAAAATCTTGGCAAAATAAACCTGAACTGGAAAACAGTATGGATTCAGTGATGATTTGTCAGTGCTGTATGTGACTTTCTACAGAAGCTTTCTACTCAGGAAAGCAACAAAACTGGAAGCAATTAGTGATTAATACCAAAATATTTCCTTTCTCTTTCAGACTTTTACTATTAATAAGAATCCCACTGAGTGGGTCTGGGGAATGTAAATGGTATGTGTTGCCCTGCACAGTTGAAGCCTGTACCTTTTTCACGTTACAGGGAGTCTCTACATTTAAGCTCACAGATGGACTTGAGGTTGACGGGCACTGCTGGGCTCTTACAGCCCATTTTGGGGCTTTTCTGCTGCTGTTGGATCCCCTGCAGTTTAGCCTGGAACTGTAAAGAGGCCAGCTGTCGTCTGGGACTGCAGGGAAGCACTGCACAAGCTTTGGTGCTGAAGAGGTTTGGACGAGCTGAAAGGAGCCTCGACAGTTCCTCTTATCTCCTGCAGGGGACGGGCCAGCGGCAGCAGTGCAGAGCTCAGAGTGACAAGACAGCAGAGAGAAAGAAAGTGAGTGCAAAGCTGCGTGCAGACTAACTGCTACCGCTGTATACTACTGTGAAGCTCAGACCTCACTGTGTGAGTCTGCTTTTCTGTGCACCTGCCTTAGGGGGAGGCAAGGGGCGACCAATCGTTTGACACGTTCAACGTGTGTACTCAGTAAAATGAGGTCAGCCCACTAACCTGAACACAAACTGCATTGATGCACACAGTGCTACAGGCTAATAGATCAAACTGAAGTGCTTGTTTCCCTTTTTTCTCTTTGTCTTTCTCTCTGTCACAGAAATCTTTGCCGCAGCCTAAGGATTTCAGAGTACATTCTTAAACTGACACACACGATAGTCACATCAATAAACTACAGAGACTTCTGAGGGTCATATAATTGAGAAAAATAATGAACTGAGTGTGCAGATGATGGACAGACATAAAATATTTGAAGGAGCGCTCAGTCAAGTTGCATTAAAAGGAATGATAAGACTTTCAATATCGACATCTGACCTTCAGATTAAAAGGGATGTTTAGATGGTGTTAGATTAAAATAATGTGTTATTTATATCTACTGATTAACAGCGCTGATTAATAACACATATTTGAGTCAATCAAATCTGATCAGATCAATCACACTCAGTCCTGATGGAGGGCTTGATGGTCAAACTCCTAATAAATGCTGCCTGAGGGTGTTGGCTTTTTTTTTTTTTTTACTTGGATTTTGCTTATTTTATCATAAATATTAAATGTTACAGAGAAATACTTAAGATTCAAAGGCGTGTTTTCAGGGGTTTTCATTTAGAATTATGATATGGCCATTCACCTGCAGCTTGGGACATGAGGATTATTGTTTCATTGGACAGACCAGCAAAATTCAGGTGAAAGCTATAATCCTCTATCAACTTGACTTGCAAAATCTACCATATTCATGAGAGACATGAGTTTGTGAAGAAATTAGGACGTATCCACACAGTTTTTCTTCAGCAGAAAGTACTTTTCCTTTTCTAAAATGCTGTGCTATGCATGGGTATGTTTCTGTGACAAAGACGTGTTGAAATTAACTTTAGCTAGGTAGCTAACATAACAGTATGTTAACAGAGTTGACAGAACAGTTAACAACAAGATTACAAGACATACGATGATAAAATCATACCCCATATCGGTCATGCTGGGGGTGCCTAGGTACAAAGTGGGTATTGGTCCAAAATGGGCATCTTATCTGGGGCCCACTTGGGCAAACCCACCCATGTGGATTCCATATTGCCTATGGAGCCAATATGAAATTATGGACAGTCCAATATAGGGCCAATTTTTCAGGACCCACAAGTGCTCCACATACAAATGTTGGCTGGGCAGTGACGTCACCTTATGTAGTTAGTATCCATTGATATCTGGGATTCACCGCTGTTTTTTATTTTCTAGAGAGAATTTTACGAATGGTCGATGGCAGGATGACAAAAAAAACCCCCAATGGTCGCAGACTGTTACAGCACCCCACCCCGGGTTTCCTAGCTCAAACCCGGGGTGGGGGATCCCCTCATTTCGGATTTTGCATGTTCTCACGTGTCAGCGTAAGTTCCTCCCACAGTTCAAAAACATGCATGTTAGGTTCATTGATGACTGTAAATTGGCCATATGGGTGTGAGTGTGAATGGTTGTCTCTCTCTATGTGTCAGCCCACACACACAGCACAGCACCTGCTCTTATTTAGTGTTTAGGGGGTGTGACTTATGCTAATAGGTTACTTGCAGTTGAGTGGGATTCAGCACACCTGGACATGTTTGGTGCATCTGGAGATGACTTTTCGTAATTTTTCTCTTACAAGAAAATGAACAGCTTCCCTCCATAATTTCCTTTGTTCAAAGACAATGCAGTTGCATATTGGCCATTTGTTCATCCTAGCAAAAAGTTTTTTGACTTTGTTCATTTATTTGATTAACTGGGAAAATCTACTGATAGTGGAATCTGTCTTCCTGGATGTTAGAAGAACAAAAGGAAAATCAAAAGCAACATAGTTGGCCAAGTGTTTGTGCCGCAATGCAGCAATTTGCACCTGGTGTTCAATAAACCAATCAACATTAATGGCTGACTCATGAGGCAAAATTAATCTTACAGCACTGTAGAAGAGCACCAAATTATATTTTGTCTTTGTGCTGCTGAAACATTATTAATTTCTTTTTCTCTTTTCCTCTAACTGACAGCTCTTTGTCTTGTGTTTGAATTGGAAAGTGAAAAGGAACATATGATGGCAATTATCTGGCAGTGATAACCATGTGACTGCTTAATGAAGGTACAAAATATTAATGCCGAATAATAATGCAGACAACACATTTGTGTTAAGGTTCACATCTTCTACCTCTAAAGACTTTTGCAGGCACTACACTGAGCCTTCAGCTTTTTTTTACTCCCCCAAATTGTTTAAACTGAAGGTAGCTTGGGCCATCACTAGCACAGTTTTTCATTACTCAGTAGTGCTGTTTTCCTTTTCTTGCTTTTCTTCTTTCAGCCTGGAAAGTGCTATTGTTCCACGGCAGCTGTTTATTGCATCAGATGAGATGATGTCTTATGATTGTAAGTTGACAGTGGATACAAACTGAGAGCTGTGCTTATATGCACCCCTGAGACAAAGGAAAGCCACTGACATACAGCAGGCTTGAAGTCAACTAACCATTATTGACAGCTGAGATGGAACAGTCATTGGCCGTTTTCCAAGGCGGCCTTGTGACTTCATGAATATCCAAAGCAATTGATATAGTGACTGGAGGTGGTATTTTGACATGGACACGGATACTGTAGAGTGCCAAAACTTTCCTGTCAAAGGAATGCCCTGTTTTCTTAACCCTCAGGTGTATAGAGTCCTAAAACCTGGAAATGAGTCAGCATTTTTGCACTCCTATACCCTTTTTCCTTTGTCACTTTTGGCTGTGCTGGGTAAAGTCATGTCACACCAATCTATGTTTCCACTGTCAGTTTAGACATGCCATGCCACGCCAAGCTGCTCCGGAGATGGACCTTCTTAGGATTAGGTCCAAAAGCCGGGCTGCCCGCCCTCAAGCTGGTAGTAGTGACATCTCGCCAATGGCAGTCAACCCACAACGACCCCCCCCTTCTCCCGCCCAAACAAGCATGTGTGTTGCGAGACTTCACTCACCTCTGTCTGCAGGAGACCAGAGAGAAAGGTGCTTTGAAAAGTCTCTGTGTGTTCAGCTCTCAGTACTTTTGAAGCTTCTCAATGAATATATGTGGTTTGGAGTTTAGTTTGTCTCCTGTGTTCTGTTTTTACTTTACATATCTGCTTTATTTTACTGTTTATGTTCGCTATTAGCTGTATTAGAAGTTGTGTGAAGTTGCTGCTTGAAAACTCAACATTTCCTTATTTTGCTGCTTCACAATAAAAGCTTAAAAAGAGGGAGTTTTATTGAGAAGAATCTATAGGAAATGAAACATGTTATTACTGAATTAGCAGAACTTTGTTAGCGGCTTTTCTTCAATAAACGCAAATCTAATAATACTGCAGGCCACAGTGAGATGTTAGATGAAGAGAAAAA
>JAPZEB010000026.1:4831230-4841758 GCA_029783705.1 Chaetodon striatus | reverse complement strand
CCCATCTAAACACTGTTGCAAACCAAGTACCACCCATCATGGCAGCGGCACTCCCCTATAGCAGTGCCCTCTGCCAGCAGATCAATACGTAATGCAGTACCACAAAAACTGTTCAGGAATGGCCCGACAAATGTGACAAAAATCTCAAGGAGTTTACCTGGCCTCCAAATTCCCCAGATCCTATTCCCATTGAGCATTTGCAGGACGTGCCTGAACAAGTCTGATCCATAGAGCCCCACCACAGAACTCAAATGGTCCACTGCCAACACCTTGGTGCCATGGTGTCATAGATCAGACTTGGCTCTGACCTGTCGGGGCATGGACACAGGACCTCTGCGATATCGGGTGCTGGATTGGATGTGCCATTATCCTGCTTGGGAGGGCCACTGCCATTGGGCATTTACATTGTCATGAGGGGGTGTGATTGGTTGGCAATGGAGTTTGGGTGGGTAGTGCGTGTCCAGTGGCATCAACATGAATGTCAAGACCCAAGGTTTCTCAGCAGAACGTTGCATTTTAACAAGATGATTAATGTTATTCACTCACTTACTTATTCTGTGTTACAGGGTTACAGCGGCTACATGCAGGCCACGGGAGAAACTATGAATCACAGTCTGTCATGTAAAGGTTGTCTGCAGAGCCAGCAACTAGCAGCTAACGGTGCTAACAATGCGTACAGTACTAACAACAGCAGCGGTGCTGGCAGAGCTAACGGTCTTAACCTGGGGGGCAGGGTTACGCTTCAGCGAAAAAGCTGTGGGTCTGGATGGTATTATCAACGGTGACCATTGTATGAGCACAGAACAGCGGTGATTAGCTAGCCAGGCACTTTCACTGCTATTCAGATGATAATCATTCACACCTCCGCCACGCTGCCCTCCACTGCCAGTGGTTCATTCTTGACAATTTCCTACACAGGCAAACGCAGACTTCACAGATTGTAAACTGACATTAACTGCCAGGTATTAGTGAGGTTTACATACGAAGCAGTTTACTGCTATATTAATACTTTGAATGTGGTGTACAGGTCCTACAGGAAAGGCTCAGTGGTGCGCTGCTTTTCAGAAAGACACATAGCAGAGTCGTCTCCACTCCTAACTGCAACCCTCTCTCTGTCACAGTAAATGAAAGACCATAAATATGCCGATTGCACTGAATATTCTCACATTCAGACATGAAATGAGGGCAAGCTTTCAGTTACTCGAATCACAAAGTCAATAAAATAATGTCAACACAAAGTTACTGTGGGAAGGGGAAAATAAAGCACGATATGGCCTGATCACACATGATGCATGTTGCAGAGCTGTGCTCAAATCAAGACACCGAACTGCTGTGGGGAAATGATATTTCCACTTGAGCCAGAGCAGCAGTCTATGCAATTTCTATTGTGATGTACTTTTTCACCCAAGTGGTGTGTCTCCTCTCTGAATCACACTCCCTTTGCTGCTCTCAGTCTAATTACCCTGATCACACAGTCACAGGAGTACCGTTGGGGCACTGAGGTCCAGACTATCACACCCTTTATTTTTGTTACTTGTAATTTTGGTGATGTTGAACTCTGATCTTAAACTGTAAATACTCTTTACAAAAATTGTGTTCAGTACTTTTTTCTTCTTCCACACTAAAACTTCCCTCACCTCTCCTATTCTCTTCCATCTTTTCCCTCTCCTCTCTCATCTTACTTTTTGTCCTCATCTTTCCATCTACTCTTGGTGATTAATTATTGCTGCTTGGTGTCTGTCTCATTTTATAATATTAGCATTATCTTTTCCCCCTCTCATCGCTCTCTTCTCCTAACCTCTTGCCCTTCCTTCCCTTTCCTCCTCTTGTGTCATTTTCATCTTTTCCTCCCCTCTCATTTCCTCTCCTCTCTTGCCTTTCCTGTATCTCCCCTCTCTCTGCTCTGCATCTCTTTTTTCCTCTTCCTCCATTCATGGTGATTAATTATTTCTGCCCTATGTGCTGTCCCCTCTCCTTTCTTTAAAAATCATTATCCAATCTTTTATTAACACCGTTTGGGCTTATCTGTGCTAAGCCATTAATAGCTTGGCTTTTTCTTTGCTGGAAAAAATTAGGGCAATTGCTCTCTAGGCTACGCTTGAGAATCACTTAACTTGAATTTAAAAGTTGGAGAGTTGAATTTGTATTTCTTATGACCATCTAATCCCAAATGTTCCTGGAGAGTTTAAGCTGTAAATGTACTTGGATATAGATCAAAGTACTCTTACTCTAGGAAATAACAGTAAGTAGTTAGGCCACAGGGTCAATACCTTCTTTATTAAAGATAAATTAAGCAGACAAGGACCATCCATCTCAACAACTCATTTTGTCTGCGCCAAGTCATCATTATTTGTTTCACATATTCAAAAAGGGTAACAGTATTTCACTTCTTTCTAATGAAACTCAGTGTTATTTCTAAGAAGCTAGATGTAAATCTATTGCATGAAGGATATGTCAGACGTTACTGATTAGTTTGTGATGAAACCTGGAGAAATGATGTTTTCCTACAGGAGATTTTCACTGTTACACTGAATGACTCTCCCATTACCTTAACACAAGATGCCTTGTCAGGTGACCATGAGAAAGCTTGATTATTGGAACGCCATGTTTTATTCCTCCGTTGTTTGAACACTTTACAGTAAATCTGGCTGCTACATTGTTTTTACAGTGTCTAAAAACTCAACCTGTTTGAGCTGCACTTTAGATTTTAAGAGAGACTTTGGTTTTAAGTTTGACAGCAGTGTTGCTCAACATTATGGAGTGATGCAAACAACCATGACAGTATGGGCAAAGTCAGTAGTTAGTTAGAAGGTGGAACGCTATAAAAATAGTGAAATGCATCTGTGTTGGATGCTCTGGCATGGTAATGTCAAGTTTCCACTCCTTACATGCGTAGTGTTTTCAAAATAGACAATCAGTGTGTAAAATATATTAGGTTATAAAAAGTATTTCAGGTTTAGGCAACAAAAGTACTTGGTACTTGGTTTCACTCTCTGCTTAGAAAGCCATTACTCCACAATGTCTTTACATAGCAAAAAGTGATTTGCTGCTTTATTAATGGTCTGAATGTCGCTTTCAGAACCTTTAGTTACATAAGGTGGTAAAAAAAAAAAAAACTTATCGTTGACTTTGGGTTACACACAGGACACAACCAGCAGTCTCCTGAATGAAGGTCCATCACTCCTTGTTCTCTCCCTATGTGTACTTTCTAACTCTTTAAACTAAGTTATTGCCTCTGATGGGTTAAACTGGAGGTAGTTTAAAGCTCTGTGTGTCTCATACAGATGCTAAAGGGTGCCTTTTGCATTAAAATTGGCTGCTGACCAAGCTGATGTATTTGGCACCCAGGGAATTAGAATGGGGTGCCATGTCCCAACTATTTCAACTACAGGTGAACCTTATCACAGTTTAATATACTGAAATTTCAGATCAGAAAGCTTTCTTAAAGCTGCACCTGTTACACAAAATTTCCACCACTTACGTTCGCACTGAAATATCTCAACTGCCAGATGGATTGTCATGAAATTTTGAACAGACCTTCATAGTGCCCAGAGGATAAATCCTACTGACTTTCATGATCCCCTGACTTTTCCTCTGTAGCACTACTATGTAGGTTGACGTTTTTGGTTTATAGTGATGTCTTTACATTATTTAATGGTTTGTCATTAAATTTGGTGCAGATATCCATGGTCCCCAGAGGATAAATCCTACCGACTTCAAAGATGCCCTGATTTTTCCTCTGGCACCACCAACAGATCCAAGTTTTCATGAGTGGATTATCTCAACATTTACTAGATGAATAGGCACAAATTCTGATACTGTTACTCATTTTCCCCAGGAAATGAATCTTAACCACTTTGGTTAACCTCCTGACTTTGCCTAAAATCACCACCTGCTGGGTTATTTGTCCAATACTTTGGTCTATGACCAAGTACTTGCAAAACTTATCTCCCACATTTCAGCTGTACTTTGTGTTGAGTGTAGCTTCTTTTCAAATGCTAACATGGTAACGCAATAAAATCAGACAGTGAAAATGGTGAACATAATATTTGCTAATATCAGCATGTTAGCATTGTCACTATATGCACGTTAGCTTGTTCACATTAGCATTCAGCTAAAAGCACAGAGCTGCCACTTCTCGGGAATTTCTTTTATTTTTTTCCACCTGCAACTCTTATGTCACAACCAGCTGCTCAAATGAGGGGATCTACTTACCTTTCTTCTCCTGGGATTCTTTAGTGTGTTTCTTGAGCACTTATTGTTTTTTTTTTTGTTGTTGTGGGGAGGTTTTTCATTCTCAATTGTTATTACTGTGTGCTTGAACTGTGACACTCGTTGCTAAATTAAATAAGTTATTAAGATGGATAGTGTTTCATAAGAACTCATATTGGATATATTGTTTATTTTTCTATTACAGCTTGAAGCTTTGTATCACACTAATCTATAAAGCCAAAGTGGATTTTGATATCAGTGAGTGACACAAGCTATTCTGGTTCCCTACTTTTTTAGTCTTTCTGTATTTCATTTTTATTAATTGTGCAAACTGTGTAAAATCATGTGTTGTCCTATTTACGCTGGGGAAGTCCAAAGAGATGCTGACGAAAATCAATCTCAGTTCATTTCACTGTGATTTTAAGATGCAGCACAACAAAGTGTGCGATAAGTCAAGGCACTAAAGGCGCTACACTGTAGATACAGACTCATTACTTTCCTGTTATGGTTGAGAATCATTTAACTTGGACTTCCAGGGAATCTCCACTGCAGAGCAACATTTCGTCCATTTAGTAGTAGCTGGAGGCTGTTGAACAGATGGTTCCCTGTAGCCGAACAGAGTATTCCCATAAAAAGTAAATTTCACAACATTTGGACTTCAGGGATGGATGATGTTATTATGATGCAGCCTACTTAAGTTAGATGTAAAGCCTAGACATTTACACTGCAGTGGATAATGTGTTTGAGAACTGCTTTATGTTTATGTTGGGCAGTGAAAGGGTATGTTATCACCCTCATAAACTCTAAACATTCAATCTGCAACTGTGCTGTGTTAACATGTAGGTGCATCGACTCTGGGACACCACAGCTATTGATCGTGCTTTATAAAATGTTAAAACAGTTACAGCGCAGATAGAGCACATAGTAACTTGGAAACATTCAGACATTTCTAGTGAAAAAGATGAGTCAATAGGAATAAAGGAGTTAAGTGTGTGTGCAGTAACCTTGATACAGTACATGTGTGTAGATCGCGCTGACATTTCCAACTACTGCAGACTGTTTAAGAAAAAGTAAATTTAACAGAAGCACCTCGAGCACACTCACTCTCTGATTCTGTCTTTCTGTGTGTGTATGTCCTAAGTGACCTCTGTGCGGGGCTTCCTCCAGTGTCCACAGCATAATTAGATGGAGCTGAGACCATCTGCAATACATCCATCACTGACACACACACAGATACACACACAGACACACACACACACCTCTGCACCTGCAATGAAGACTGAGCGAGAGAGAGAGGCCACAGTCCACCTCTAATCAAGTTAACTCAGACATATCCAGGTTAAAGGAAATTAATATTTGCAGTATGCTGCTCTCACAGATTCTAACTCAGCAGCTCTCACCCGCCTGAACTGGCATACCTGGAGACTTCACTTAAATGTCAAGGCAATCAATCAATCTATAATAAATACATTGCATTAACATCATGAAAGTAGATGTTTTTTTCATAGTTGAGTGGGTAGGGCAGGACATAGACACTGCGGGGTCAGGGCTTCATATCCCTCAGGGGCCTCCTGTGCTGAAAATGAATGTGGTCACTGTACCAGAGGGCAACTAAACATTCCCATTAAATGGCAAATGCTTCCTGAATGGCAAACGAAACAAGTGTTATAAATGTAACCCATGAGCAAGCACTAGTTTAAGGAATGCCCATTCATTGTGTTGTATCTGGTGCAGGATGTTGTCTGATATTTTGCAAGAATTTTTTATTGGTTCCCATTAAAAAAGACATACCTGTGTGGATTCACAAGGTGTCTCTTAAGGGCAGCACACACTGGCCCAGTCGCAAACCTTTGTGGGTGTCATTTGATGCTCATTCCACACTAGGAACATGCTGTACAGACCTTGAATGCATTAAAAGCACCCTGCGGAGTCTCTGACCTCTAGTAGGACTTTGGAACAGTTTTTTATGAGTGGGTGCCTGTTTTGTTTGTGGCGTACACAAAGTCCTTCTTGCACACAGGTGCCTTGGTACACTGTCCTGTCAAGAGGTGGTGGTAATGTGCCAAGAGATGTAGCAATAACCAACAAAGGCAGTAAAAAAAACTGCACAGCTAGTAAACAAACACTTTTAAGAGAAGTTGGCCTTGTATTTTTTTTTGGAGGAAGGAAATGTGTTTTCGTGTGCAACACTGAACGTAACATTTGTAAAAAATAAAAAAATAAAAACATTTTACCACTGAGCACTGGGTACCAAGATACAAAATAGCACACTATTCATTCCTATAAAAGTTGCTCACTGGTCATAACACCAAACAAAGTCCATTTCTGGCCGAACCATCTGACTTCTTGTTGGCTCCCCACACATGAATGGGACGAAATTATTTAATCATACATTCTAGACTTTTCAAATGTTAATGGACCAAATGGATCAAATTCTGATGAAACAAAAGAGTCATTTGGGGGTATATGTGACACTTCGAAAATTTATTTGCTATTTAAAGTCGCTTCTTTTGTTAATGATTGTGAATGGGAAAAATGCTGTGTGTGACGTGATGTGGCCGAAAGTTGCAATACCAAATGTGGCCCCTCTGCCAAAAATGGTTCACAGGGCTGGGGCTGGGTACAGGCTCTTAGGCACAGTAGATGTGAGATGACCAGCCTTGACAGAGTTTGTGCTTTTCTGGAATGATCAATGTTTTAACATACGTTAGCTGTCCCCAGTGTGTGCTGCGTTGTTTGCCATGTTGCAACCTGCACAACAATTCCAATAAAAATGCAAGAGGGATCACTTTTGTCAGCTATAGGCACGATAATCTAAATACTTTGCAAAATTATAATGAAAATTTGTTTGTCTACGCGCCAGCAATAGCTATGGCTGGAGGCATTACATTTTTGGGTTGCTCGTCCGCCCAATTCTCAAGAACGTCTTGAGGGAATTTCTTTAAATTTCTAACAAACATTCACCTGGACACAAGAATGAACTGATCAGATTTTGGTGTTCAAAGGTCAAAGCTCAAGGTCACTGTGATCTTGCGTACAAATGTGAATGTGATATTTCAAGAAGGCCTTGAGGGAATTTCCTTAAATTTTGCACAAACATTCGCTTTGACTCAAGGATGAACTGATTAGAAAAAAAACTTTTCTGGCCATTACTCAACACCATATCTCAGGAACAGAAGAGGAGACAGATAATGAATTGGTGCCCATGTTGAATTTGTAGCATTTTTACAGCAACATCTATATTTGAAGCACTGCCATGGCTACATATGAGTCTGAATCGATATGGATGTAAACTGTAACTACAACCTTACTGGTTTCCAGGGGCATATCACCATGAGACAGTAATTCTAGTTTTTTGTGTAACCAAAAAAAGCAGCAAGATGAGGATACACAATGGAAAAGGCAAAGCCTCTTTATTATCTGCATATTATGCCAACGCAATGAAATGTTTAGTCTAAACGTTAGCCTGACCTGTGGGTCGAGTCCTTTTGGGGGATGCTCTTCAAACATAGGTCCCTAATTGTCACCACCTTTTGCACCATTCAGAATGACAATACTGGTTACACTGGTTTCTACAGTGGCACAGAGAAGCATGCATTGTAAAAAAGTGACACTCCTTTTTTTGTCATGGTTCATCAAAAAGTGGAATTTCATTTTAGTAACAAAGAGAAAGACAAAGGCGGGGAGAGAATAAGACCTAAAAAAAGAGTGAGACAGACAGAAATAAAAGACAAAAAAACTGGACACTGAATAAAGGGAATCACAGCTTTGAAATTCAACCACAGACAAGACAAACAAAGGCAGGCAGACATAAGTGTGAAGTGGACATGCTGAAAACAGGGCTGGAGTGAGTGGATGACAGAGACCAAAAAAGAGCTGGACTGTTTGTGACATGACTGACTGGGTACTGAGATACAGTGAAAATGGCACAAAGATCAAGAGAGACGGAAGATTTTGAACAAGTAGCCTAATGGAGATTTTGGTGTAAGCTGGATCTCCAGCAAAATACATTTTTACAATATATGTGTAGATTAAGACAAAAAAAAAAGACAATGATGGAAATACATTATATTAGACATAGCTAATGTTGCCACGTTTGATTAGCAAACAGTCGCCCCACTACACATCAAGACACAAAGCAACATTAGTTTCATTTAGAGTTTGTGGTGACCATACCAATGTAGCCTACCAATATTCATTCTCCTTGTAGCTTATTTTGTCTTTCCCCACCAACACCTGAAAGAAAAATATTTGACCTTAAGCTGATAAATGTTACTTCTTCACTAGCTAATTGCTAACTTTATCTGCCACTTGGTGCTGAGCATACTGAGCTGTAATACTGAAAACAGCTTCTTGTTTCTGCTTGAAACTACATTGATAATCAACTATCGTATTGGCAGTAGTATCAAAAAAATAAATATACCTGCCTAATGAGTGAGTAGGCTGTAAAACCGAAGCAACTGCCTGAAAGAGGCTAAAAGCAATGTAAAGGGTGGAAGCAGTTTTATGTTACACAAGTGTACATAAACTTGTCTAAACTTGTAAGTTGCACAAATAATTGTATACTTTTATTGTTTTTCATATAAGATTCCAGCATGTTGATTTTACAGTGTTATAAATCGTTCCATACTTCAATCCATAAAGCATGATGTTTGTTCAAGATTAGCTAATATGCTATAGAACATATAAAAGAAAATTTGAGTTAGTTTTACATTGGAAGGAAACAGTTATAAAGATATAAGGACAGAGGTCATTAAAAGACAGAGCAAAAGAGACATACTGTAAGCCAGGAACATATTTAACCATGCGAGCCGGGCATGTCTACAAAGCAAAAGGCACTGCTGAAGTGACTAGCCTGCAAAACCTGTGTTAGGAAGTTACTTTGCAGCCTTCACTGGCTTACACATGATTTTCAACTGACAGGATGGCTGACACAACCAGACACACACAAATACACCCTCGCACACACGCTCCAGTGCAGCTGGACGCACACTCTGTCTCTCTAATCACACACATGCACACATAGGCTGTGACAGTAAGGCGAGTGGACACGTTTTGTAGGGCTGAAGGGACGGTTAAGGACAGGATAGTGACAGGTGTCTATGACTATGATAGTGACTATGGCAAGAGAGAAAGAATGAATGAAAGAAGGTAAAAAAAAAAGAAAGTGACAGGTGCCAAAGCAGTCGGGGAATCACAGCTGATCTACATGCCACGACACATTTCCATCCTAGCATCTCTATGTTCAGTGTGTGTGTGTCACCTCACATCTCTGTCCCTGTGAATGACTGTGACAACACGAAGAAGACAGTTTGTATTTCTTGACCTCGGACAGAGAAAGCTCTGCTGAAACTGAACCTTCATGTGTCCACAAAGATGACTTTTTAGGAAAAAGAAAACCAATGGTTGATTTTCTTACATACACTGTGCACTTGATAGAGTTTTATAATATCAAAGGATCCTCTTTCCTTATGGTCAAGAAGGACAAGATGAGGTCACAGACTTTGCAAACACTGCTGCTGCTGCTGAAATACTGATGATGTCTTTATTTTTGCCTTTGAAGGTTCTGTATGTGACATTAAGAGCATTAATATGGAAGGAAACCACTATGTACCAGTGGAGTGATGGCATCCAGAGCAGAGATTGAAGTCACACTACCTCTGTGTTTTTCAGTCTGGGCTCCTCTGTGGTAGGTTGTGGTAAGCTGGTCCAGCCATGCGTGTTAGCCCATGTGTGTATCCTACTGACTAGCTCATCGCGGCCACATTGCACTGCGCTCATACAGCAGTGCACCACTGATCGTGGGACGGTGTCTCGTGGTGACACGTAGTGCCCATCCTCCCCACTGAATAATACCATTAGCTCTGTGAGTACTGTTGTTTAACACTGTTTATGGAGTTAGCACAGTTAGCTGCTAACTGCTGGCTCAGCTACCCCAAAGTTGAGAGCCATGTCCAGACAACTTAAATGCTCAGACTTTTGCACAGAGCCCCTTTAAAAAAAAACAACAAAAAAACACGCAATATCAAAAGTGTAGTGACAGAAATGTATAGCTGACTAGTTGTACTAACTGACTAGCCACTGTAGTACATTTATTTTAAAGGCAAGGGGTTTATCATTGGCTAACTACGTTGTTTTTTAAGGTTTACAGGTAATGTAAAAAAATATAGCTGTTAAAAAATATACTTGGAACATCCACCCTACTACATCAGAATTTAGACTATGGATGACAACTCTGTCTCTTTATTTTGTTTGGGGAAGTCTACACTCCAAAAGCCAATTTTGCATTGGATAACCAAACTCCTCTGTAATTTCC
>JAPZEB010000026.1:4815301-4831130 GCA_029783705.1 Chaetodon striatus | reverse complement strand
GGGTCTGGCACCGTGTAGTTCCTAGAGCACCTCCTCTTTTTGCATTCTTGGTATGGGATGGAAATAAAGTAGCGTTGTTTCCCTTCATTTGGACTTTTGGTTGCCTGTTGTAACTGGATGTTTTGTGTCAGTTGTATTAAAGCTCGCTTCTTGTTAAAACCTAAACCTGCCTGTAGGTCTGCATTTGGGTCCTCCCTGACACGAGACAGTTTTTATCAACAAAATCAATAGTTGTCAGCAACAAATGAGAAGTTTGCTTCAATTCTTTCAGCTGACTGATAAACTGGCTCTATCTGCCCAGCACCAAACTGACAGACACAGATTAAAAACTGGCCGGTAAACAATGACTACGTTTACATGCACACAATATTCCAATTCAGGTCAAAATTCTGGTTAAGGTAAAATTCTAAATAAGGTGTTTATATGCGCTACAGCAACTGAAATATTCCGTTTACATGTTAATTGACATATTCCCGTGTTTCGGCGTATTCCAGGAAAGACCCCCGGCTACTGACCTACCAGAAACGCTCTTATTTAATGCAACACTCAACCTGAGGGGGGCAACAATACGCCTATAGGCGTCTGGTCTGCCGGAAATACAGAGGAAGAAGAAGTGTGTTTACAATGAACAGAAGCTGTAATGTTTGTTTCCGACATACCCCATCATTGTGGTGTCCTACTTGCACTTTTGCACCACAAGTACAACACTCCTGCTGATCCATTTTGTCCTCAACATTGGAAAACGAGAGCGAGAAGAAAAGGCAAACGAGTGTATGGACCTTTCCTTCCAGCTTATGCCGTTCACACCAGCCAGAGCCCCCCGGAGTCTGATGTAACCGAATACTCTGGTACGAGGCATTTTCCGATTAAGGTGTATACATGTCACAGTATTCTGGTTAAAACAGGCATATGCCAGGGATCTTATTCGGAATATTCTTCAACCAGAGTATGACCTTAATCGGGTTATGCATGTGTTGTCATGACTCGTGCGCAACTGAAATATTGAGGATATTCCGAATAATACAGGAATATGGTGTGCATGTAAACGTAGTCATTGTGAAGTGTTTAGAGCCAGGTATTTGGTAGAGGTTCATAAAGAAACAGTGCTCAAAGAAGAGTGTTTTTCATTAGGTGGACACAAACACACACAAATCATCACATCAGCTTAAATATTTATACAAATAGATGGAACACAGATGACAGCTTGAACAGCTGTTGTAGCAAACCCTCAGTAACTGTGTATATATGAGGCCCATTCTTTCACTAGTAGAAGACTTGTTTCTGATTGGCTGGCTGAAAGTCCATTCACTATACAATGGAACACAACCTAGATGTTTCCACTCTAACCACTGCCATAAATCACTGTACAAGCTAGGCCTATATTAAAGTGCATGTATCCATGGCAACAGTATTTCCTTTTTCTAATTTGTCTTCCGTTAAGTGATATTAGCACAATTACGCAGAAAGCAGAAAGCAGAAAGCAGAAAGCAAAGCATTAAAGCAATAATGACGGCAATTTCACAGCTCAGGTCCATCTTTGTTAAAGGTTTGATTGTTAGATTTGTTGTACAGTATGTCAAAACTTTGTACACGCAAAATCTTTACCGGTTATGCTATTTAGAGCTGAAATACTGAATGGAAATGTCAGTTATATGGATGTCATTCAGAGAATGTACCTGCAGTAAGAACATGGAAGCTTTTGCAAGGCAAAACAGACAAAAAGGTACGAGTACAGGGCTTTACAGTATGGATTCATTATTATGCGTTCCACTGTGAAACACATTTATTTTCAGGTAGACTTTTATTACAGTTATTTTAATAAAACTGCAGCTCTATGCATTTCAAAATGTGTCCCCCAGTAGCCTACATTACAGTATTTTCCAGTATTTTATTCTCTGATCACCCTGGGGGATCATTTTAGCCTCTTTCCAAACCATTGAGCCGTCTGCTCCTCACAGCCAGCAGAAGTACTGGGACAGAGGAAGGAAACAAGGGCTGTTTTTTATTAAATACCCCAAAGACGTGAATACCTTAGGTAGCATCTGGGAAAGAGGCAGAGTATGTATTGTCACATATTCCTCCATGCAGTACATGTGGGCATATTTAAAACTGTTTCCATCGTTTGTGAGAAAATTTTCATTTATTTTAAGAAAGTAATTGATGAATAAATTACGCTTCAGTGAATCAAGTAAGACCCACATTTAAGGACACACACTCAAGTCCTCCCACTTGTACATACAGACAATACAGTACTATATATTCATAAATCTGGGCCTCGAGTAAAATCTGAAACTGAAACACAGCATGAAATCCCAAAATAGCTGATGAAATCTTTGCCTGGCATCACACTAAATGTGATAAATATTTCACTCTCCAGTAGTTTATCCCTTTAGATGTGAGAATGTGTTTGCACTGTGTCATTGTCTCCCAGATTTATTGTGTTGTGATGAAGGGCCTTTGTGCTGGATTTACTCTGCTCAAGTGTTAAATATAATGAATGTTCTTTGGCCAGTTTTTTCACAGATCTGTGAAGTTGTAGAGACACAGTATAATGCCTTATGGGGTAATTCTTGTTTCATTGCAAGTTGGGCTTTAATCTGTAATTTCACACACTCTCTCAATAAGCTTTGAATAAATGGAACTCTCCCAAGTAATTGAGAACATGGCAACATTGCTACAACAGCATCTTACGAGGCAAGAAACATGAGTGGTCAGACAGGTTGTAAGCAAGCCAACAGTCCAAATTATCGAAACCACTTGATTTGGAGGTAAAAATGAAAGTCGTCGCAGCTGTAACATCAGTAATAAACCCTCACTGCATAAAACTTAGTGTGTGCACAACTGTGACACAGTGAAGACGGTCAAAGTTGAACAAGGAAGTTGGTCTATACATGGATGTTTACTATGAATACTTTGCTGATAAAGATTTTACATTCAGAAATGAATTGTCTTCTTTGAAACTGAGCTGATTTACATTGTAAAATATCTGACTTTAACATGGAAGACCTCTTGTAATTTCCCCCTTTAAATCAACTGTCAACACTATTGCATATAACCTTAACCAAGTAGTTATTATTGTAACCATGACGATGAAGGTCTCTTAACCAAACAAAAGCACTTACTGTAGGCTACATTCAGACTACAGGCAAATCAGTCCTGTTTCTCAAATCAGATCTTAAAGACAGACTATCAGCACTGTGCAGGTGACCAGATTGGATTTTTATGTCCAGGCATTACCAAACAATCCGCATGGGTTGCTATGGTAACGATGTAGGTTTCAGTAACTATGTAGCTACACTGGTGACGCAACTTTCCAATGCAAAGGCATGATAAATGGAAGTCCATCATTTTGCCCTTCAAAAAATAGCGCTGTCAAGTTACGATTGTCCATAACACTCTTCCAGCAGCAGCATGGATTCTCCTCAGCACTTCTAAGTGACACAAAAGACACTGACAAAACTGATTTGAGAGGCCAGAACAGCCAGACTTAGACACATAATCCAAACATTGTTTTTATGTTGTTTTTATGCTTTAAACTAATCTGTATAAACAGATTCAGCATATGTGTTTAGAATCTGTAGTCAATGAGATAAGATTTTGGTATCAGAAGTGTTTTGGTGTCCGTTTGTAGTTCCAGTAGTATTGAACAATCACATTTAAACGGCAGGTGAACAGTCCGTGTGTAAAGGCAATACGCATTGGTCAAAACCCATCTGCGATCATCTGATGACAACTAAACTTTATATTGGCTTTTTTTTTTTAATCCAAATTCATATGCAGATATCTGCTAATTGAGATTAGCCAAAATGACCAGTAGAAGAAGAAGTCTTGGCTCAGATGTCAGCTGGCTACACCAGGGGCTTTATTGTCATCAGACAATAGTCGATGGGTTCTGAGGTTGGCCCAAACCTAACTCAACGTTAACCAGAGCGTTGTCACATAAAGGAAAAAATTAAAAATAAATACCAAGAATAGATTTCAAACAGTGAGAGTTAACGATGTTTGGAAGAAAGACAAATGATACAGTCTGTCTGACAGGGGCATCGGATCAGACGACACTTCTGTCCTTCTAGATGGCATGGATGTATTTTGTTGTTTAATTTGGAGGATTTGTTTGTAATTGATATTTCTCCATTGTATTATTTCACAGAATAAGGGTACTAACAAGGCAGAGAGAAGTACATCATGATAGCATGTTGTGAACTTCACTGCACAACTCTAAAGACTTCATGGTTCTGGCTGCTCTGCTTCCAACTTGACAATTTATTCATTAGGAACCATCAGATTGCCCCTTTGGCTTCTCAACAGCAATTGGTGACAAAGCCAGAAACTTTTCTAAAAAAAAAGGGATGAGTGTCACTATGTTCCCTCGCAAAGATCTTCAGCTGATACAAATCTGCACAACTTTTTTGATGTCCCATAATAGACATAATAGACATAATTATGAAAATCTGTGTATGATGTCATTGAGTAACTTGTATCAGTTTATTACCATATAACTACTTTCCTTTGAAATGTCTAGTAACACTGGCTGGGATAAAGGTGGTTTACAAGTCCAAACAGGCCAAAGAATGATGCTGAAGTGGCTGCTAAAGACCTTTGTCCGCAACATCCCTCTGGAGACTTTTTGGATTGTTTGTTTGAGATATGAGAATCTATTATAATGACTAAACTCATATTGTTTCTGTATGGCTCTGGCATTGGGGTAGCAGTCATTACTATTAATTCACAGCAAACACAAACCACATCCGTCCTACTCAAACACCGTAGGAAACCTCTGAGGTTCTGTGTACTGACATCAATTAACAACATAATGACTTTGCTAATGACTTGAGGTGCACTTGATTGTTTTGCCCTGTGTGCCCTGTGTGATGCTGTATTGTAACTGCAACGTGTAAAGTGATTCATTCAGTTT
This sequence comes from Chaetodon striatus, assembly GCA_029783705.1. Classification (NCBI taxonomy): domain Eukaryota; kingdom Metazoa; phylum Chordata; class Actinopteri; order Chaetodontiformes; family Chaetodontidae; genus Chaetodon; species Chaetodon striatus. Next base: position 4,826,215 of record JAPZEB010000026.1, on the reverse strand, counting down.
CAACATCTCTTCTAGTCCTTTTTTCCAAGCTTTATGTATACACACCTGGGGTTCCATAAGTTCAAATGACTAAATATAAACACAATAAAACAATAAAAGTGTTTGTTTCTTCTGCAAACAAATCTTATGGAAGTTTGTTTGAAACCACAGGAAATGGAAAAGTTGCACTTAGTTTTTGAACAAGCGAAAAGACGTGGGGAAGCTTTTACACCAAAAACACATCAAGCAGCAGCAAAGTGTGGCGAGCTGCCACGCAATGGCTATGGAAAGCTGCAGCATCTGATTCTGCAGCACCGTGTGGCCAAACTAAAAGTTGTGCATACTTTAACTTTAGCAGTAAATTGCAGCCAGAGGCACACACGGCCAATCAATTAAGTCTTATGACTCCTGTGACACATTGACCTATGTTACAAAAAACATCCCTCCCATGTGAAACACATGAACATGCCTTCTGGCTGCAGACACATGTAATTTTATAGAGGCAAGCCACACTTTGCTGCTTCTTGGTGTGTTTTCCACATAAAGAAGGATGTGGAGGCTAAAACAAGCTGTGTTGCTGTATATTTAAATAATTTTTAAAAAATAATTTAAAATTTAAAATTTAAAAAAGTGAGTGGACTGCTGCAGCGGACATTACACGAGCTTTTGTGTTCTAACCATGTATTTTTTTAATAGACAAAATTCAGATTAATTGTTCAGGGTTCATGACCCAGTGCACGTGTATGAAGACTTTCTGGAGTGCAGGAACTTCATAGTAAAGATTGAAACCCAAGAAATCAGTAACACTGATGTTAATTGAATAGTGACATCACTGCCCTCTTTTTCAAAGATAATGATGATAAAACAAAATAAAACTGCAGTAGAGGTGCAAACACACACAGTGGAACAATTTTGAGGTATAAGCAGGCTAACAACAGTGCACCACAAGCCAAGTGGTTACCATGCCACATAATTGAAACGTCCTAGGTTTGGGACCTTAAGCCCTGTTTCCACCAAACACTTTGGGTATGGCACCTTTGGAACCAAAGTAACCCTTCAGACATGGTACCTAGACCCTTGCGTTTCCACTGCACCTTAAATGTGGCCTAGGTTATTATCACTCACTGCTCCATCCAGTAGTCACTGTATTTCTTCATCACCAGTGACACAGAGGAAAGTCTGCAACTGGTTTATCGTCCACAGAATGAGAATCCACGCCAAGATTTTCTGAACAAAATAAAACAGGCTGCAGTGAGAGTCTCTCAATGGGATATTTAAAAATAGCTGGTTTGTGCATTTAGTCCTTCTCAGGCAAACTCTGGGGTTAATGTTGCCCACAGAAACAGCAATCCGGCCACTATTAATATATATAAATGCTTGAAGATCTGCTTATTACTAAACGTGTATGTCATATAGAAACGTAAGTGATGGTCAGAGTTGTCATATGGAATATTTAAGGTGTGCTGATGGATTCATGTCGTCACTTCCGGCATTGTGTAACATTACAAGTTAACGTTCCACCTTAAAAGTTGCTCACAGTCGACCCAGTGAATGAAGTTACTTTTTCTCAGACTACAGCTGCTGTGAGAGGCAGCAAAACATCCTTTCATTTTATAGTTACAGCTTGTTAATATATGGCTTGGCACGGTATGAACAGTAGTTACATGAGCCTCAAACTCGGCCCTGAGCAGAGTGACCTTCCGCTACTGACCAATCAACAGACTGCAGTGTACCCCCCAACAGAAGGGGTACCAAAAATGGGGAACAGTTCCATGGGTACCATCCAAAACTTTTCACAGTGGAAATGGAAAAAAAGTGTACCAAACTGTTAACAATTCTTTACTGTCATCTCTTACATAAAGGCAGAAATACCCTCCCAAAAAAAGTCAAATGAGTTTGCTGTGGCCATTAGGCAGTGTTGGTTTTGCCTCGACTGTTGTCAACATGGCGGCCACGTCACAAACGTTTTTATTTTACAGCTAATGACTAAACTAAAATATGTTTATGAAAACATAAGATGCGTGAAACAGGCGATGCAGTTACAGAATCTTGATATTTGCTGAGCACTGCCTAGTTTGATGGACAGTTGCGTTAGAGACTCCTCAGCTGTCATTGGTTGTTAGTGTGATTCATGGAAATGTCATTTGAAAATTTTGAGAAAAGAGAGAAACATGATTATTTATACAGATTATCTGTCTGTTGTACTGCTGTGTGGATATAGTGACAAAGTTATTTCTAAAAGTTACCAGCTACAGCTTAAATGCCATCAGCACTCTCAGTCAGTGTAAAGGGTGAGAAGAAGAAACGAGGAAGGCCCTGTGCTTGAGTCTGTCCACCCCGGATACAGAACAGATGAACTGTTACATATGGTGCTAGTCTTCCCCTTCTTTCCAGCCGTGTCCTCTGAACTCTTCATTCTGTTCATGTCTGAAGAAGAAACTCCAAAGGTTTGACTCCTAAAAGAAGAAGAAGAGTTCACATTTTTAAAAGGCCAGTGTACCTGAAAACTTTGACCATCATCACAAGCAGACGTGATGCCCACATGATAAACGTGTAACTTGAACCTGATGACCTTTTGGACCAATTAGCGTCACATCACTTCTGAAACCAAAGGTGTCCCTGCACTCAACACACACACTCACACACACACACACTAATGTAGACGGACATGAACACACGAAGGCAAAGCTACAGACACACAAACGCACACTTTCATTCTCAACCCCCGGCCCCATCTGTTGCGTGGCCCCTGTCAACTAAATGTCATCTGATGACATCATAAGGCTGTCAACCTTTCCCCTCATCACACACACACACACACACACATACACACACACCCTGGGCTTACACTCGGCCTGACACAAGCAAAACGCTGCATGTGACACCTCCTGCCTTGTCCTTTTTATGTTGTCTCCTCCACTCACCTTTCCTCCTCATCTTTCTTCTCCCTCTTGTCCTCAATTCCTCCTCCTCACCTCTCCTTTCTGATTAAACCCCTTCCTCTCCAATCCTCTCTTCAACCCATCCCCTCCTCTTCTCTACTGTTCCCCTTTCTTTCCTAACATCTGCAGTCTACTCCACAATTTTATCCTTTTCTGTCCTCCCCACTGCCCCCTCTCTTTACCCCCTTCTCTCCCCCTCTTGTCCCCTCTTCTCCTCTCCTGTCCAAGTTAACTTTGTTAGTCCGCGCAGAGTTTTTTGACTGTTTAGTTGAAGTGACACAGAGGGCTTATTCACACCGTTGCCTGTCCTCTCTCTCTTCCATCACCTCACCCGCACAGAAATGCGCATACAGAGATCGCAAGCAAAACACGAGCACACACACATCGGTGCATACAAGTTGACACCTGTACGTACAAGCAGACGGGCAAGAATAAAGGTACAGGATGGTTCCATGTGAGCTCACACATGGGCGCAATATGCATGTCTACACAGTGCCATGTATCATATCAGTATGACTAAAATACCTTTACAGTCACATACCATACCACAAATCCATTGTGGCTGTATGGGTGTACCTTGTAGGCCAAACACAGACAGTTACCCAGAGCATTAATCACATCTTGTCATATTTCCTGCAGGAAATATTTTATCTCCTCACAGAGAACAACTTGGGATTTGATAAAAAATGAGTTGTTTTTAGAGTGTTTGATCCCCACTTTTTGATTTTGAGGTCTGGAGATAGCTGTGGATAATTGAGAAGCAAGTCATGAAGAAGAACAACAGCACCAGCTAACAAACTCATTTTTGCCAAACTCTAACCATAGTGTTATCACATCATACAGCAGAGTTATCCCTTTCAACAGTGAGTTGTTGTTGACAAATGATGTCGCGCTGCTAATGTATACGGATGCCCTGAGAGGCAGGCTGAGAATGTGGCTGCTTATTTGAAATGCGTGCAGTGGGCTAATCAGAGTTTTATGGTGGCTTTGTATGGGTAACCTTAGTGCCAAAGATGAATCAGTCTCTCTCTCACTTGTTTACTGGCTTGCTTTTATTTCTCACTTTGCCTCTCAGGGCTTCTGTAGCTATTGGGCGTCAGATCAGGAATCACCAGCTTCAAAGAGTATAGACAAACAATGTATTTTCTGGTTTAATTTGGAAGACTTGTTGGTATGCACACAGTTGATAATAATAATGAAATGGTGGAAATATGATGTCACATAAATGTGTTAGATTAAATGAATCAATATGGAAAAGATTTTGACAGGGGGAGAGTTTCATTGTAGCCAGTCAAATCTCAAGGACAGACAGTACAAGAGGTGGCCCACTCAACCAGATTTTCACAGCCTGGGGGCCATAGTTTAAATATTACCAATGAACATTTGAAGCTAGTGAGAAATAAAAAGGCCAAGTAGACTGTTTATAAGGTGTGAAGGCTTTCTGCCTGGTGTTTTACCCAGATCATTAGAAGGTCAAATTTCAGACGGGGAAAGATCTACAAACGACCACATGTCTGTGGTGTATTCTGCACTTTTCTTGTCCAGATTTCATTCTTCACTCTCATGTGGCAGTGAAGGACACGTTTAGTACCATCTGTTTGAAACATGGTAGTGTTTTAGTTTTGAATGGTCAGGATTTCTAAAGCTGGAAATACAAGCTTTTTTTCTTTTTAACTATATTAAATATTATTTTATTTGTACACATTGAGGGTATGTCCTTTTGGGTAGGTGAGTGATACAAGTCTGACCTAAACAGAAACTTATCTGTTCTTCAAAGTCGGTTGGTAAATGTATGAAGGCGAGTGTGTGCACAGTTGGACAGAATTTTTTAAGTCCTCTCGTTTGTTCCCAACTTTTCCAAAGCTAGACACCAGACAGTCAAAAACTCTCAGATGATTTTATAAACAGACAAATCCTGAAACTGACTCATTAATATTGAAGAGAGGACTGATTTATGGCCACTGTGGCAGCTCCCGGTGTGATTTTACAGGGATATGAGTGCATTTTTGTTGGACAGTCGTAAGAAGTACTATGAAACAAAGCTTGTTTGGAATGCAAGAATAAGTCTCTCTTTTACTGTCAGTGACACAGTTTCACATAGATAATAGATGTGTTCATAAAATATTGATCCAACAAAAGTACTTAAGATACATTTTTTAAATTGTGTCATAGTATTTTCACTGAAGAAAAGTAAAAGTTAAAGCTGCACCAAGTAATATTTTTGTTTTAAAAATTTATCAGATTGCTTTGTGTAGTTGACAGACACCCAAACAGCTTAAAGGAGGATGAGTTTTGTACACAAACACGCGACAGAATTGTTATTGTGGCAATGCACATGTTTGCTGATTGGTTCACAATATAATTGTGACAACATGTCAATGATGTGTTCATAGCTTGTTCTGCTGCCCACAAGTGGCCAAAAACAATCAATCAATGCTGCTTTAAAGTCTTTCCACACTTTTAAAACAACAATAACTGATCCTTTTTTAGCTGCTGTAGCTGTTCTTACTTAGTTAATATCACAGCTATCTTCCAAAGCGCTATACCAAAGGGTGTGTGTCCACACAGTGTTTTTCTAAGGCAGAAAAGCAGTGGCAGGGTGCTGGGGAGCACTTCATCCCAGCACTTCATACAAAAACACTCCCAGAGATTTTTTTTTAATGACGCGCTACGCCCAGGTTTTGTTTCTATGACAACATCTTAACATTAAGGTTAGCTAGATAGCTAATATGACACTATGTTAACAGAGGATTAAAACACTAAACAACAAGTTTAGAATGCGTACAGTGATAAAATCATAACACATACTGGAAACATTCAGTATCCGGCTGATCGGCTCCTACAAATGGGCTTTTCTGTCTTTGTTTTGATTATTTCTGACTGACATACAGCTTGCGATAGACAGTGGCTAAAGCACAGATGTATAAAGGGAACCAGATACGGAGCTGGTGGTGGGGCCCTGTTTATTCCGAAGAAAGTCGCTCAGTGGTGCATGAGGCCAAAGAAGCTTTGATTGCTTGATTTCCACAACATGAAATTACCCAGATCCTCCTCACTGTGGGGCCAACAGAACAAGCACATTGAAGACTGAGCATCTAACTTCCAGTTTAGCACTCTGCTATCTCAAATGCGGATTTAAAATATTTAATCATGCAGCTCTTGTATCCCCTGATGTACAGATATCGCTTTCACAATGTAAGTCTATGGGAAAAAGTCCTTTTGGATCCAACAGAATCATGTGACAGACCCGGATGTTGTAGTTCCACATTTGGCCACTATGTTAAATTGGCTTCAAAACCCTGGGGTCCCTGGGGGGTAGAGCTAAAGAAGCGTCAGTGACAACACCACCATCTTTCTGAGAAGTTCTGAAATTTTCAGCTAAAAGTGTCCAGAGTGGCCACACAAAAAAGCCAGAGCACTCTGAAAAAAGACGCTGGGTATGGCGTTTTAATCTTGGTGGGCACATAAGCTCTCTCCTTATTGGGGACAACTGAAAAAGACACTCAGGAAAAAACATGCTATGTGGACACAGGCCCTAAGTGTTACAGTGTCAGCTGTATTAGCTTTAAGTTGAACCACAGTAAGTCTGTGACCTCATGTAACATTTGCACTTTTGAACCACAGTTCAAACTTTTAAATCCAATCAAGATTTCACAGTTCGGTATAATGTGTTATAAATAATAAAATGTACCTGATGATTAGAATACCATCCTGAGTTGTAAAATCATTTCAACCAAAGGTAGAAAATCTTGCCTTTTTATGTCTGCTGCTATAGCAACTACTTTCCTCTCTCCATATTATTATGCTCAGATAAAATAATAGAATATTGATAGAAATGCAATCTTCACAAATCAAAATCCAAATGCAACAAGTCCAGACAGGAGATTAAATCTAAAAGAAAAAAAGGGAGGTAATAGTATCATTCACACACCCACCAGCCTACGGGGGAAGATTTCAAACAAAACAGGATTGAGAGTTTGACTTAAAAAGCTTCCCTCCTCCAGAGAAGGCTTACTGAGCACACAGCTCTTCTTCCTCACCAACGTCTTGCTCTGCACTCACATGATTACACACATTCACAGCTGGAGCTGCCTGCTGGAATCATAGTCTGCTACCGCAGGCCCTCAAGCAGCTTTACAATCCCATAACCATCAGTTTATAAATGCATTTTACAAAATGAACTCCCTGCCGTTTTGAAAAAGACTAGATTATTTTTTGAGACACTTGTGACATAGAGGTGGGCATCAGATTCTATAAAATGCCTTGTAATCATAGTTAAACTGCACGGCATGGTTTTCAGCAAAATATTGTAGAAAGAAAGACATTCTCACGCCCGCCAGGTTTACAGAAAACCTTACAGGAAGACTTGATGCAGGATGGCAGAGACATTTACTTTTATTTATTTGTGTACTTGAAGTAAAGAAGCACAGCTATTTACAGCCATTTCCCCAGTGTGATAACTTGTAATCCTTGTAAACCCCAACCAACAAAAATGTAGAAATCAAACAGTTTTTGGCCACCAGAGGGATCATCAAGACTGCAACCTCAGTATTTTCAACATTGTGGACTGGAGTGAGTGAGAGAGAGAGGGAGGGGTGACATCCACTTTATTAGGCTATCTCCCACACTACAGGTTCCAGCAAAAAATTTACTTTGCTAAAAGACCATTAAACACACAGACACAGAAAGAGCAAGATACAAGGCACAGCATGACTCATGTTGTGCATGTGTTTAATTTATTCAGGTTAGTTAATTGAAGTTGGTAAAATATAAAATAAAATAAGTAGTTGTTGAATTAATAAATGGTACTGACTGAATATTGACCTCAACAATTACAACAGTTTTCATGCTGTTTCTGAATATGAATGAAACTAAATGTGACACTGGGAATAAGTAGAGAAGGCTCTAAATTTCCATATAAAGAGATGTAGAAAGACATTCTGATATCAAATCTGAGTTGCAGGGTCACATTTCATTAAAATTATTGAAAAAAATATCATTATTTTCTACTGAAATATTCATGTAAAATAAATGATCAAAATATTACTAATAAAACTAAGTGAGCTACATGAGACCAATTTAGTATAATTTTTTAATCATAATTTTCCACTCATATTATCAAGTCTGCATGACGATATTGGAAAAGAAAAAAAAAATCCGTCAGTTTGTGTAATTTAAACAGCAATACATTTGTAATCCCTATGTCAGACCCCAGCAGTTTAACAGAGGGCTGTGAGGTGAGTTACATGTCCTCCTATTGCCAACACAAACTGATCAAGAAAACGCTGCTGAGTACAGAGTGAATTACTATCAAATTTAAACTTTAAACAAACTTGTGGCACCCTTGGCTAACTTGACCGTAGTGATCAGTGCTGCTGTGCTGCTCCGTCTTGTCTCTCAGTGTGCTGTCAGTCTCCTGTTTTTGCTCCAATACATCATCAGTCCTAAACTTGTTTTTCACTTTGTAAGAAAATGGACGTGTGGCATGAGAGTGTGTAAAATGTGTCAAGTGCGTGAGTCTCACGGTCAATACATGATATTTGGCAGCCCTGGACGTACTACAGCTAAAAATCAATATGCTCAGTGAAGTCTCTGATGACTTAATATAAAGGGTTATAGCATAAAGTTTCAAGCTTATCATAAGGACTGGAAGCAGGGGGAAAGCTAGCCTCAAAACTCACTGGTTAAGAGCTAAAAAAAAAACTCAAAAGCTAATATATATATATATATATAGTATATATATATTTACTAACACTGATATGTGAAATGTTGTTTTGTTACATGTGGTAACTCTGTGAAACCACAACACAAGTATTAGGTGTGCTTGTAGACGTAGGCTATATTTGAGCTGAAGTGGGAGCAAGCTGTTCTCCCTCACCCCCAGTGGCTTATTTATGCTAATCACCTCCTGGCTTAACAATATTGTATCAATCTGCTCATCTATCTCTCCTAAAAGCAGATTTCTCAAACTATTCCTTAAAAAGCTGCTAAATATCAACAGAGCAGCAAATTTTACACCAAGAAGTGGACAGAGGATTTCTGAGGTTTCTGTTTTGCTTTTCTGAAGAGTTTGAGTGTGCTTTTCTGTTTCATTGTGAGTTATTGGTGACTGAAAGCTTTACCTCAGGCAAACCTGATCCTGCTCACACACACAGCAATTAATATCCTTGGTACATAATACAAATGTAGCGTAGAGGACAGTTTAAACTACCTGTCCTGCTAATGGCCAAATTATGAGTGGAAAGGTGACAGAGTCATCACAGCTGGTTCAGAGCAAATGTTAAACCTGGAATATTGCACAAAAGCCTCCACGTGAATCAACCGATCCACAGTTAAACCAGGAGTTTAGATTCAAGTTGTGGAGAGGGAGGATATTGCAAACATACTGTCCAGTTATTGAGTGAACTTTGAACCTAAAGCACAACAGAGGCATCAAAATGGCAGCTGTTGCACTGCTCTCATGGGCTTCTTTGTTTGCTTTGTTGTGCTACCTGCGCATCGGTGTAACAATAAACCATGAGGCTTGTATTTTTTGTGATTAATTATTCATTTTTATTTAAGTTAAAACAAAATCAAACAGGGACTGTTGATTGTTTTTCCTCCTGGTCAACTTTAGTATACGGTTGTAGGTTGTATAGGTCTACAGGGTATACATAGTATATGAGGGGGGCAGAGGGACATGTCCCCTGCACTTTTTCAGGCAGTATTGGACCCCTCTAGTTTTTACAGTTTAAAAACTATGATTATATTTGGGGCAAAAAAAGTGGGATCAGTGTTTATATAAGTTGACAAAAATTACATAAAGAATAAATAGAGAGAATGGAAATTAGATTAACTTCAAACTAAAAAGATTATGTATACAGCGGAGCTTGGAACATCTCGTTTTAAGAATGTAAGAGGAGATGCATTTAAAAATCTTGAGCTCTGTGGGTTAAATGGTTATAAGACTACGGTTTATTTTTGCATACATTGTTACATATTTACATGACAAAATGCATTTTGCTCCTTTACACATTTTTCTATATCACACCACCTTTATTGTTGTTATGCAAAGTTTCTTAATTAATGTGATGTCCTGAACTGTGCCAACATACCGTCATTTATTACCTTTAGTAAATGTAAATTTCTCTTAACAAGGTGTTTAACTGAAATTTCTGTCCATAATAACTTTGTATTTAAAAGATGCTAGGCTCTCGTTTTACAATCAATACATATAATTCATATTGTTTTGAGGTAGAGGATGGATATCAGGGCACTTCGGGGCAAATTTGAACTGAATCCAAGCAATAGGTGAAAAATGACACGAGATTAAGAATGGACCCCCTCCATCCCTAGAGTGGTTTTGTAATGCACTTTTTCACATATGGGGTAACTCAATATGTTACCTAATTTCATCACTTTTTGCTGTAATTTGCTGTATGAACCAAAATAAACCAAAATTCTGCCCCTGGTTGTGTATAGTCCAATACTTACAGTACCATTAAGATAAACACATTTAGATTGCTGCTATCAGACAACACTTTTAGAAAAAAGGAGTGCATTTAGCACAAGTAGTAAACAGTGCTTAGCCAGCAAGTCCATTACCTCCGTACAGTCCCATACCATGTATGTATGCACCGACAGGTGAAGTAACATTGATCATCTTATTACAGTGCAATGTTCTGCTGTTCTGCAGTGCAATAAACCTGCCTTAATAAACTGGCCTATGTTCGCCTTCATTTCTGGTGCAGAAGTCAGAGAAATGTCACAATGTAGCAAAGAAAGACTCTCACACAGAACAAAAAATATTCAGATTCAAGTCTGGATTTCTGAATTATTCTGCATGTTGCAGGGCTGCACAGACAGTGAGAATTGTGCACATGTGCATAGAGTGCAAAAAGTACAAACACCTCAGTCCATGTTGGACTGTCCTCAGTGCAGAATGAGGCATGCATATTGGTTCGCCATATGTATAGGTCACTCTTACAGGTGCACCTGGTCAGTCATCAGCAGC
>JAPZEB010000026.1:4778320-4792087 GCA_029783705.1 Chaetodon striatus | reverse complement strand
ATTTCTAAAATAGAAGCCGATCTTCACTTGAAGCTTCCTAACTAGAGTAACAATAGGTACATTAAATGAAAGCTTGTCATCTATCCATATACCTAGGTATTTGTATGAGGACACCCTCTCAATGGAATTACCGTCAAAAGTGAAGATGCTAAAACCATGAAGCAACTGTGAGGGAGCTTTTGAGAAGACCACAAAAAAACACATTTCAAATCAATTTTAAAATCACCAGAGCCGTTTGCAATGATTGAAATGCAGTTTGAAGCTCTTGCACTGCCTGCAATTTGGAGGGAGCGTGCGTGTAAATGACAATGTCATCTGCATATAAATGCATTTTTGCATAAATTTCTTACCTAAATCATTTTCAATCAATAAAAAAAAAGAAGAAAAAACAAAATAGGCCCTAAGATGGAACCCCTGGGGGACAATTTTACTTATAGCAAGTCTTCAGCACACTGGTCATGCGATCACAGCCTTTAAAAATACATGAGTTATGCAAGAGTTACTGGCTCATGATTACGTGGGATATGTATTAATTTCATTGCATTTGTCTTTGTAGGAAAACAAACAGTGCATGAGAACAGCCTGAGAATGGTGGTAGGGGTACCATTACAGACAGATGACAAATTATGTAATTGCTGAGCTTTGTTACAGGTACAACATGATTTGGGTTTTTTGTTAGTCATGCTGGCATTACTCCAGGCATGTCTGTCAGTCATTCCACCACTTTCATCCAGCCTGAAATATCTCAGAAATAATGACATGCCTTGCCATGAAATTTTGTGCATACTTAAACATACCTGCTAAACATATGAGTATTGAGTTTGCTCAGTTGTCATCACATGAATCCCTCTGTAAAATAATGACCACTTAAACGACAACACACACATAAAGACTGACATCAATGATGGCTACACTGTGACATTGTGACAGCAATCCAGCATGTACAATATAAGGACCATCATTAATTTGGTTATTTACTGTGCTTTTCCTGCTGTATGTGACAAAAAAGCCTTTTAAACACATCCAAAAGATATGGAGCAATTTTAACATTTATAAGGAGTTGTATTTTTGTACCTCTGATTAATTTAGGTCCAATATTCACACTCTGCTTTGGTCTTCAAGACAAGACAAGACAAGGTTAGAGTCTACAGCCATGTGGCTCTGTGAGACTACATTCAGGCACAGAGGTGCTTTGAGCTAAATGCTGCTACTAAAGGTTTTTGTGTTTTAGACCATAATTTGCTACGTTGTAATCATTAAAGTATGTGTACACTATATTGACACACACACACACACGCTCATTTTGTCGCAGAGAGCAGAGTTGAGGGAGACAAATCACCTCTCTGGCCCTTCACAGCAGGAGACAGCTCTTTGACTGTGGAACAGAAATTGTCACACAACACTGCTCTGACACAGATGCGCACGCACACACACACACACACACACAGATATATACATACACAGGCCCCTCACGGGACTCCCGAGTAGGGAGACAACGACAAGCTGTCAGTATGCTTGTGTGTGTGTGTCTGTGTCAGTGTTAGAGAAGCTCTTCTTAATTAGCAAGCTATCCTGATGACAACAGACTAGGGTCAAACTGTGCTGGGCTGCACCGTGTGTGTGTGGGTGTTAAGGAGCATCGTTTGACTTCTCTCCTTCATGACATGTCTGAGAGCTGAAAACACTCCCTAATCACTTCTGAGACACACACCCCCGTCACCATCACACACACACACACACATAGACACACAGTTCATGATGTGCATTGATGGATTACACCCAGGCCAGGCAGAGTGTAGCTCCTCTTCCCTTTTGTTTCTTGTTTGTTGAGCAGATGCTTCATAATGACACACACAGACAAAACCTGGAGCTGCTCCATTAAAAATCAACAGGAAACAGCCTTCACAGATTCATTGCATGTCCCCTCGAATGCTGACTTGTTGCGACTTTTAATTGCAGGAAAATTACAGTTTCTTGAAACCAACTGAACAAATGATGCAACAGTTTACATTGGAAATAACCCTCCTAACCTTGAGAACATGAGCTCTGTTCTGTCAGCTGTCTGGCTCTCTTTCCATCCCATCAGCTGAGGCCACTACATTTGGCCATAAAAAGCTAAAGGCTGCAGATTGGCCCAGAGGCAGATCTTTTAATTAATAACCATAAGGTTGTGGGTTGCGCAGGGGGGCATTTTCCAGCTGTTTTTCATGTTTTAAGTGGTTAAGTGCGCATGATTTAATGATATCATTTTGTGCCTTCAGTGGTGATGACTGTAGAAGAGGTCACTTCAGTGAGTGGATCATCTTGATAAGGGACTGTAGCCGGGCTTTAAGCCAAGTACTGGAATTTGATAGGCTTGATGCAACAGCTAATTTTTTGTTAATTTTAATGAGGCTTCTTTAAAGAGTAACACCACGCTGCAAAGTGTTTCAATGCCCTCCCTTGTGGAAAGTTTCAAGCATGTTTCATCTCTAGTTGGATGTGGTCAGAGGTGTGCTTTGTTGTGAGAATAAGACAATAAGCCCCCCCAACTTTGGACAGCATGAAATAACTTCCATTTTCTATCATTTTCTATCAGACGTACTCAGGCAGTTTGTTTATCTGCATCAAGAAATGGGTGGAAACAACCTTAATTCAAACATTTCAAAAGTTTGAGGTTGGACAGCTTGACAGTCGAGTGGAAACGCAACTCGAGTGGTGTTGGCTGTCTCTCCTGCCAAAAACTGCCCGCCTGTGTATTTGAATGTGCAGTAGCCCTGCTTGTTCTGATGCCCCTTCTGCTATCATTATTTAGCTACTTAACGCCATAAAGAGAAACAGAATAAAAAGAAGAGAATGGGGCCATGAGGCTGCAGTAATGGGCTTGTAATGGACTATAAAACAGCAGTAAAATCCACACACTTACCCTCACAGGCCAAATAACGCGCACATACACACAAGTCATATCTCTATCTGCCACACACCTCCTCAGACTAGCATGGATCAAACGATAATGATATATAAACTGTTACAAAACATGCAGCTGGACAATTGCACTTGAATATATTAGAGAGTGAACCAATCATGTTTGTTTTCTATAACACCTGCTATTGTGTGTAAAAGTGATTTTCAGTCTGCAGGAAAATGTCAATAACCATAATTCAGAAAAATAGAATGGAAGAATACAAATAGGAATAGATACTGAAGCAGACAACAATCACGCACACACACACACACACACACACACACACACACAGACTGCTCTCCAGCCCTGATAAAAGAGTCTTTGAGGCTGTAGCCTGGGGATTAGATTTGAGGATGTTGTTGCTCCCCCCTGTCCTTCTCACTACCCCGTATTGCCTTCTCCACCACAGTGAAGTACACTGTGAGGATGCCCACTTAACTTGTCTGTTAGATGCATATTCGTTTTTTCAAATCTAGCTCAAAACAAGCACAAAATCTTGCAAATTGCATGAGACATCTATTCCAAAGTAGTGTCACTACTTTCAGGGGTTTTCTGGATTTAAGCCTTAACATGCTGAAGGATTACATCATGCAAGGAAATTCTCCAAACAAGATCATTTGTATTAAAAAAAACAAGAGTGGTTTGTTTAAGTTTGAATGAAAGAACTCCAAGGCACCATGGCAAAACATTTAAAAATGTCAACACTAATTTTCTGTTATGTTATATATCATAAGAAAGTATACTATGCAAATATGCAATAAATGACAGCAGGGTAACATAAGTGATTGACACTTCACTCACACTTTACGTGGGCTGACAAATATGATGTAAAGACGTTAACATTGAATACAACTATGAGTACCATTGTTAAAAATTCAAGACTTAGTTACCATTTGCTCAGGTACAAGTGTGCAAGGCTACTGGAAATTTTATGCGGATCATAGTGTGCATTGGTGGTCGCTGGCCAAATGTCTGGTTAACTAACTGCAGGTAACTTCGCTTTCAGACCTTATAGTAGTGATGGCTGAATGAATAGCATTCATAAATTGTCACATTTTCACCAAAATGCAATACAAGGAAGTTGTAGTAACAGCATGGGAATTTGTTAAGCTCATTTATGATTGTGACTGACAGCTACTGACAGGGACGCACAGTTGCCAGTCACAGCATAGCAGTTTTTTTTTTATTTATATTTTTTGTCAACGTCTTGGGGTGCATATTTTGAACATATTTAAATGTTGGTGTTCATGGTTATCTAAAGCCATGCTACTAGCCCTGTAGCTGTGTGTCTGCTGAATAGTAATGCTGTTAATTAGTTATTAATATTTATCTGCTGTTATATGCAAAATATATGTTAATATGTCAAAAGCATCAAAATCCCTGTCTTTTGTCTTGCTGTGAAACCTGGTAAAACTGTTTCACTAATTGGCACTACACACAAAGTACAGAGCTGGGGATGATGGGAATGTTTTGTTTGTATGTGGTCATCACAATCACTGGGATACATCATCTGGGAACTATGAATCTCTGAATCAAATTTTTTGCCAGTTCACCTGATAGGTGCTGGGGTAATTTACTGCGGTAAAAAATGAACAGCTACTGGCGTTGGATGAAAAATCATGGGATGAACTATGTCATAGGATTCATCCTCAGGGCACCATGAATATGTCTAACGAATGGAAATCCTCGCAAAAGTTACTCAGAACCAAAACAAAATACACAGCCTCTGTTATCATGAATGAATGTGAAATTAAAGCTCAATCATACAAAAAAAAATTCCATTGTCTTATTTTTTTGTCACAATGGATCATCTTCAGATTCCCTTCTAAACCTGAATGGCATAAAGCACACTTTGAGTAAAAAGAAGGCTCGATATTGTCTCCGATTGGTTTCCCCCTTACCCACAGGAAAAAGAACCAAATCCTCCCAATAGTTGAATGTAAGGGAGCATGCAACCACCAACCGTGACAGATGATGGTGCATGATGTAACAAACAGTGTAATGACTCACAGCCCCCAGGAACCACAAACACATGAAAAACTCTGAATTCCTGTCACCTTGTTTCCTGTCTCTAGGCTACAGGCTACACAGACGAAAACCTGTCGCATATCATCCTGTCTCATAACTGTCCCATCAATCTCTTTTTCCCCCACCTAAATAATCTTAAACCAACCCTCGCAGTGAAGTAGAAAGAGAGAGAAAAAAAAAGAAATCTCTTTGGTGATTCAAGCCGCAGGCAAGACATCAGAAACTAGACACTCAATTTTGGTTTCACAGTAATCTCTGTGCTTCTACCTGTAATCTGTACAGTGAGACACAGGCTTGAAACTAAATCTCTCCCTTGTTTCTGGAGGGCAGAATTCAATTTGTATGCCTTCGAACAAGCATGTTGTTCTCTGGGTGTGTATGTGAGTGTGTGTTGTGTTTGAAGCTAATAAAGCTGATGGCACTTTGAGCTACTGGTTTGATTAAAGAGAGTTACTCTGTCTTCTCGTGCGTCTTTGCCCCTCATTCTCATTCTGAGTCTCTCTTTCTCATTTCCTCTTTCCCTCCGTTACGAACGCTCAGGAAGAAACGATCAGAGAAGCGAGAAAGAAAAGGGAGGAGAGGCGGAGAGAAGAAGGTGGGTGGTTGTTAACCTTTGCAGAGATGCCACTTTGTTGATTTTTCTCTGTTTCATCTAACGCCTCAACTAATTAAAGCCATCAAACACACACATGCGCACACACAGAGCTACGGGCATTTCTCAGTCTGCTAATTAAAGCATCTGTTTCTACCTGATCTGCGTTGCTTTGGCCTCGACTGCTCTCCTCTTTTACTCCATCCCTCCATCACTACAACCTTCACTTAGACGGCAGCCGGTACATCGCCTGTACATCTTGATCATTTACAAGTCCTCACTGCTTCTGCTGCTTACGTCATTTTCTATGAAGATGCAGATTGATTCAGGTTTGTGGATGCATTTATTCACTCCTTCACCTCCCCCTATCAATTTGTCATCCTTCCTCCGCCTCTCCTCGTCTTTCCCCAGCATCACCTCACCTAACCTCTCATCCTCTCTCCTCTATCCCCTCTGTTGTTGAAGAGGCTCAGCCATCATTAGTGACCCCGGCTCTACCTAGCCACAGTTTAGCAGACACTTTTGGGAGTTTGGACTCCTCACTTTCAGAGACCAGAATTTCACTTTTGTGAGTGAGGTCAATCTCAGTTCAGCAGAAACGGAAACTGTGATGATAAAAGCCTCTAAGTGGCATTTCTTATGTTAGAGCCATTTTTATAATGAGACACTAACACGTGGAACGTGACAAGCATTTCAGACAGAGCTGCTAAATACACTTATAGGTAAATCCTGTTAAATTATCAACTATAAAAGAAGTGGTTTCCCAGCATCCATTAGAGCGCCCTAGTGACTTGACAGCCAGCTGCTAAGACGCATCCACCAGGATTTAGTTTTTTTTTTTGTCGTGGCTAATCAAAGGAGCAATATGATGAAAGAGGTTGTCAAATTTTAATGCTGACATCCATAAAAACACTAGAAATGTCTTTCTTCTTCTGGGTTCCACATAGACAAAACAAGAGTGTGATATTCCTCATGTAGCATCTGCAGCCTTTTGAAAAGGATCACATATTACTTTACTTTTTTTAAACTTTTTTGTATTTTAAGCTGCCGCTGAGAATGTATAAATCTGTTCCTAATGTGATCAAGTCGAGGCAGAAGGTTGATATTCCTGTAGTCTGTAAACTAAAGGCTCAGTTATACTTTCTGCACAGATGGTCACATGGCGATGAGCTGACACTGGATTGTGATAAAAAACATTGGGATCTTTTACTCTCTGTACGGTTTCCCCTCATGGAAAAACTTATATTCTCCCAAACTTTAGGAGCAGTGTATCGAAAACTCCACATAGTATGATGTGAAGTCAGTTTGGACATGAAGACACTTGTGACCGTCGCAGAGGCGTCAAGCATAAATAAAGCATATGGCTGTAAGTATGCTCCTGCACAGAAACACCTAAATGTCTGTGGAGCTTGCAGGGAAGGGTATTATGGGCCGAAGACCCAATGTGCACACATCCCAAATGTTAACAAAGCATTTGGTGCTCTTCATTATCCAAACATATACTTCATTGCGTCCTGTCTTCTCCCATGACCAGGAACTCATTCCCCTACCACCATCATGAGAGGTCTTCCAGTACCTTAAATGAACCTCGGGGAGATGAGGAGAGAGGAAGCTTCTGGTGGAGCTTAGAGTTAGGAAACACAGGTGCATCCTACGCTTGAGTTTAAAGTAGTGAGTGAGGGAAGTGAGGATAAAGCTAAGCACAACAAAAAGCACAGTGTGTGGACCTACACATCAAGGACACTGATCGGTTGATCCAGCTGCTGTCAAGAGGTGTGTTTAAAACAGAGAAGAAAAGCAAAGGTAACATTGTACTTATGTTGTTGTTCCATCATTAACATCTAGAGGTAGTGCAGATTTCAAGACTTTCAGAACTGCACAGCTTACAAAACTCATCTCAGACAAGGTGTATTCTTTACAAGAAGGCTGACCAAGTGCAAATCTAGAACTTAGGGTCAAGTATGGTGCCAATTTGGCAGAAGGTGAAGGTTTGTGCCATGGTGTGCTGGCCCCAGTTTCCAAAACTTGGCTCTAGTGATGTGGAATGTCACCTGTCTTTGGGTGTTCAATGAGTGAGGGTACGATGGAACAGCTGATCCAGAGTTAGTGGTCAGCAGTCACTAACAAGTCAGAAGTACCGCATATTGTCATGGTGATAAGGGACTTGAGCCTGAAAGAGAAGCTTGGAAATGAATTTTAGAAAATGAATTCCCTTTGCAGGGTGGCTTGGCTCATGCTTTAAGATGGGAATCTTAGACATCCAGAGGGAGTTTGAAGTAGAACTCCTGCTCCAACACATTGAGGTTGAAATGGTTCAGACATCTGATCTGGATGCCTCCTGAACGCCCCCCTGCATAAGCATCCAGGTGGCCACCTTCCTTACCCTGCTGCCATCATGACATGGACAATAGGGGGAAAAAAAGCAAAGTAAAATGGGTGGGGGGATGGATGTAATCTGTCGTAGCCTCTGGGACACCTCATGATGTGGTAAAAATGTATCACAAAACCTGGGCTCTGATTTCAGGCCAACTGTTGTCACAGATCTGAGAAATTTGTCTGACAAGAAAACTGACTGAATTTATTGAAGTTTGGTCTGAGTTTGAGAGAGAGAAGGGCGGCTCTCTCCCACCTCTATACTCTTTGTACCCCGTGGTGGCAGTCATACCAAAATGGTGAAGTAGTCCCAGCAACAGCCCTTTAGCCTGGGGGATGAGCACTGAGATCACGGTGCTGTTAAGATGGAGGGAAATTTACCATCACTCATTTACACATCCTACCCACATTGTTATGATATGAAGCTGGTTGAAAAACTGCAAAGTATCCCCTCAAGCTAACCAGATAGCAGCCATTTTGGCTGATAGGGCTGATTTCTTAAACTAAAGGTCTTGCCTTTTGTAGCTCTAACCTCTCTTTTTCTTAGCTCAACCTCCTCCTCTTATCCTTTCATGCGCTGTTGTTTGCCTCTGTTGCTGTACCCCACCGGGAAAAATCCATAAATGGCCAAATAACAGATTTTACCAGCACAAGTATTTGGTTTGTACTTGGATTGAAAGAAAATATACTGTTTTTCATAGTCTGCTGAGCAACATGGTCGAAGCAAACTATCTTTTCTGTCAAAAATCCATAACTCTGCAGGATGTTCACTTCAACCAATCAGAAAGCAAGAATCTTGCCAATGCTCCCCTCCATCTCCCCGTGTCCCTCAACGATTTTTTTTCTCCAGCAACACACGCGCACACACACACACACACACACACACACCCTGCCGAGCAAGAGACTTGGGGTTGGCAGACAAGTAGCGCTGTCATTTGTCAGCTACATCCCAGAGGTAACATAAGGGATAGGCAGCACAAGTATGTGTGTGTGTGTTTGTGTGTGTGTGTGTGAGCTAAATTGGCCGTAGCAGTGATGTTGTATGGAATGATCAAACAATTGATCCAAAATTTAGTTTGATGTTTCCTGGCTTGAACTTGAGGAGGAGTGGAAGGAGGAGGGGAGAAAAGAGGTAAAGAACAAGAGAGTGAAAGATGAGACGAGGAGAGGAGAGGAGAGGAGAGGAGAGGAGAGGCAAAGAAACAAAGGAAAAGTGAGTTTTGGAAATTTGAGGCGAGCAGAGTTCAGTCTCAATCTGAATGCATTTAAATACATTCTTTCTCTTATTTTAATCATACTCACCGTGGCTACTGAAATGAGCCCAGCCGCCTTGTGTGTGAATATGTTATCTCACAGTCTTAAGTTTATTGTTTGGAGAGAGAGTTTTGAATCATGGTGCTTCAGGTAGTCCTGTGTAATACACTACTGCCATCCAGTGGTGAGACAATGGAGCCATCATTTCCAATAGCCTCCTCACATACAGTATCTTAAAATAAACTTCTCAATGACATAGAACATAATTAAAATGATATCATATTTTTCTGTGTTCAGTTTTTATGCACTTTGGACATGTTTTATGCTTCATTTGCGCAGCTACTCCCTCAAACACACACACATAGCTGCACCAAGACCCTGAGCACATTTTTAAAAAACAGAAACACAGACACTCACACACAAAGCGTAGTGGGCAGTGCAGCCCTGATATCATCCATTACACTGTGATCTCCACTAATAGGCCACTCCAGTGGCAGGCTAATTCAAGAGACTGATTAGCATAAGTGAGCTATGGCGTTCATTAGCCTTATCAAGGATTCATAAAGCTGACCAAAATGAATGGGATCCTCTACACGCTGTCCAAGACAAGCATTGAAGTCATTTACACAGGCTGTGTTTACTCTCCACTTACACTGATACACACACATAAACACTCAAATTTAGTGCTGTGGTTAAATGAATTCTGGGGATATTTCTGAGGCAGTTGAGGGCAATGTTGCCCTTAGTAGGTAAATGGAGACGAAGTTTAAACACAATTCACTTAATGTTGGTAAAGTAAAGAGCTGAAATATAAAATACAGCCGGCATGGTGAGCTGTAAGGAAATAATATAGATCTGTTTTTCCTAACATGGTGGTTTATTAGGAAGTCAAAACCAAGCAGCAACCTCTAAGGCTGAAAAATTAAGCCAATGCCAAAGCACCAAAAACTAAGTTGAGGCTGGCTCCAGGAACGAGTCCATCTCCAAAGACTCCCATGTTAAAAGGTTTACCTGATTACATTTTAATAAGGCTTAAAGTTAGGCATCATTAAGGGCGGGGACACTTTGAGTGACAGGCTGTCTGCGACGTGTTACCACAGTCTCTGAGTCAGATCTTGCTCCTCCACAGCTCCACCCTCTCATCCACAAATGGTCACTTCTGGCTCCAAAAAAACAAGATGGCAAATTCTGAAATGCCGAACTTGATGCTTCCACAAACCAATAGGTGACGTCACAATAGCTCTGTCCATTATTTTATACAGTATATAAGTTAAACATAAAGTAAGGCATAACTACAGTGACCCTGAGAGCTCAATGCACTGATAGGCAACATCAATAACTTCATAAGCCACAAACTATGAAAAACTACAAGCATGTCCCAGCCATGTGTATCACTTTTACACAGTTTGTGTTACGTTGTGAGCTTCTTGCAGTGCTTTTTCTAAATGCTACATGTGTCCTCATATTAGTTAGGCTGCCTCTTCATTTGCCTGTGTTGTGTCTATTTGTGTGTGCTTGCTTCATTTGCAGAGCATTGAGCTCACAGGGTAACCGTACATAACAGGCTAAAAGAGACTATATTAACATTTCATGCACACATTAGTGGGAAATTAAAGAGATATACACCAGCAGCTAAGTGGGCTGTAGGGTACTGAAATTACAGTGCCAATAAAAGCCAGGCTAATGCTCTTAGTGTTCCAAAATATATATTTTTGTTTACACAAAATGTTCATCTTGTGAGCCTAAAAACCAATTTATGACTATGTTAAAGCTGTATTCCCTGGTAATTTTATATTGACAATGCATCAAATCACAATGTTGTGCAAAAAAGGTGTCACTTGTAGTGACAAACCCACAGAAATTATAACATTTCTCAAGTTTCCCTTCAGTTCTACTGAGCATTTTAGCATCTTTAAGTTCTTTGCTTCAGTTTTACAACCTGCAGTCTTTCTGATTTATAATCACAGCGCACATAAGCGTTACTTCAAACCACAGCAGGCAGCTGTCTTTAGCTAAAATGCCCAGATAAACTCACTGTACACCACCTGCCGAGCACCAAACAGCAGACAAAGTTAGCAAGTAGCTGGTGGACAAAACAGACCAAAACAAAGCTAAGCTAATTACCGTTGATGTTGCTGCTGGATGTGTAATTAGGTTACTTCTTGCTAACACATTCGCAATAACAAATGTAGATGTTAAGGTCGTTCCCAACATAGAAATAAAATAAGAGTACAACGGGCATTGTTTAGCCACTTTTCTACACACCTAAAGGCTTTCAAATTGACAAGTGGGGCATTTACTGATGCATTTTCTGTGTGGGAACAAAATGTGAAAGTCTCCACAGAACTTATTTCAGACATTTAACCAAAAATCCCATTTACTTCAAGCTAAGAGAACTGGGAGTGCTAAAATGCTAACTCATTTCCTGGTTTTATGACTCATTCCTGCACCACTCAATTAAGCTAACGTAAGTGTTAGCTTACTGAAAGAGACAAACTTCGATTAGTGTACGGTTTTAGTTTTCTGTTTATTAAAGAAAATAGGTATATAAAAACTTAAAATTGAGTTCTCAAATTGAGTGACACACACTGTACAACCCACTGACGTGTTGTTTCCTAGCCGGCTAACAATTGCCATTTTCTTTTGTACTAGTCAAACCACGCAAACACTTCCATGTTCATGCTACTTGTTGTATTTCTATGGTGCCACTGCTCCAAAATGCTAAAAAAAAAAAAAAAAAAAGTATTCAACAGGAAACCTGTTTTACATGTTAAGTGATTTAGTATTGTTTTCCATAATATGCGAAAAGTTGTAACAGATAGTTTTTTTTAAATGGTCATAATTGGTGCAGCAGACATTACATTGGCTGAATAATTCCCCCACATGACTTGTTAACCGTCTTTCATGTGTAAAACTGGTGCAGTTCCCCTTTAACAATGGCTTATATCTGACATTGTTGGATAGCTTTCACATCATGGATACTACAAGCAGGAAAAGTGGGCACTTACCTTGGCTGGCTCCAGGCTAGACGTTGATGGGGAAGTGGAAGCAAAAGGTTTCCTGTTCTCCTCCTGTGTTTTGGGTTGGGCTGCCGAAAAGTTAAAGACCATAAAATTAGTTTGGAGCAATAAATTGTTTCAACCAGCTGAGGAGGTTTTTGCCTGGACAATCAATTTTTGGATGAAGTTGCTAGCCATGCTATGCTGCTGTGGCCTTCCTGAGTCAGTGTAATGCTGAGTGGGATGTATTGTGTGTGTGTGCGCGCGCGTGTGTAGGTATATTGACACTGGGGTGTCTGGTTGAGTAATGGGGACGTAGCAGAGTTTAGATGGCTTCTATCCTCCTTCCTATCCAATGCTTGAGAAGGTCATCACTCATACAGACAGAGGGAAAGAGAGAGAGGGAGAGAGCGACAGTGCTCATCCAGGCAGGGACGAGAGTGTGAAATGTGTGTGTGTGTGTGTGTGTGTGTGTGTGTGTGTGTGTGTGTGTGCGCGCGCACAAGCGAGAGAGAACACAGAGATGGTACTGAGACTGGGACAGAGAGGATGGAAGGAGAATGAGAAACAATTGGTGGACAAAGAGGTTGAAAACGTGTCCTCTTTGAGGATATTACAACAACAGCCTCCAACCTTCTGTCATCCCTTTATTTTTACATTTCACAATATTAATATGCTAACCTGCTTCCCAGCAATATGAAAAATGTTTTATATGTGAGGACTGAGAGCAGCTAGCTCAACCACTACAAAGCTCTAAAGCCTCATTAAGCAGAGCAAACACTCCAGTCTGTGCCATCACTGCATCAAATCCACCCTCAGTCACCTGACCATATAGTGGTCCCACTTGTTAGTTACTGTCTAAATAAAGATTTTAGATTGGATTTGGTGAGGAGATCATCAGAAGTTCTCTCTTTGTGTTGGTAATCCACATCCTGGATTTGTGCCATTACTCTAGCTTCACTTGTTCTGCTGCATTTAGGTTCCAGTGGGAGAATCCAACATCAGACATTTGACGGCAAACAGCTCTGCTTTTATTTAGCATGTTGTCAGGAAATCAAACCCAGAAGACAAATGATAAGAAAATGAAAAGCTGCAGAGCCTGTAGTCGTTTGTTTGTTTTCAGTTGTTCAGGTTTGGGCGATGATGCAGAAGACAGGCTCCCACAGGCTTTTCAGACGGAGGAAACATCCAGCCTTAAATGGGAGTCTTTATTTTCACTGAACAGCAGAGAAAAGACATTATTCAGGCTGTGATTTAGAGACGCATTCTGGAGCTGCTCCACAGACAGTGAATAATGTAATGACTGCTTGGAGACTGACTGCTTGAGATTTCACTGGGATACAAGAACATTTGCTGTTTAACAGCAGGACGACCCAAATACTGTAAAACTTGTGTGAATAAAATTTCTCAAACAATAAGACCTAGAGTCATAGCCCATGCTATTAGCTCTGAGCAGAGAAGGATTACTGAACAGGTCTACCGGGCACAGGCTCGGGGGCCCAAGTTGTAAGGGGGACCCTGCCCCTCACCTGTAAAATACCTCTATAATTTACATTGCCAATTGTCTGATAATCCAC
>JAPZEB010000026.1:4756504-4767526 GCA_029783705.1 Chaetodon striatus | reverse complement strand
GTGTGCTTTCAACCTTTTGTTGAATAAAAAGCGCCATCTAGTGGGCTCATAAAATAAAGAAAATGCTTCATGAGGCTTCATTTGGCCATCACTAATGGAAAGTATAGTGTATCTATAGAAGTGTTTTGACGCTGGTGTGATTGCACACAAAACGCTTTGTGACTGTAATGAGATGGGATCAGTCTGACTTCTGGAGGTAGTCTGGGTCGCACTACATTCAGACCTCAGCCACACATAAATGCAATCCATAAAGCTTGACCACGTTCTTAAAAACTCACGGAAGGTCTTTTCAGATGGGGAATAGGTGATGCACCTAGTGATTCATTTTTAGTGAGATGCCAGTGGGCAGGTAGGGAGGTGTGGTCAACCTGACAGGTGGAGCAACAAGTGGGCGTAATCTGTGAAACTGTAGCAGTCGTGCTCAACTCAAACACACGCCCGCCCGCAGCCAGACTTGCATCATCTTCAAAATTTTATATAACTGTTTTCTAAATAGTTATCGGGACACATACAGGGGATCTTTGCACAGCAGAGCAAAGACGCAAGACTAGATGCATCTGGTAAGGCTACATAGAGTTTTAACTTAAGCCAGTTTTAAGTCACAACTATGCTATTATTGCTAACTAAGCTGTCAACAATACATCTGTGTTTGGCATCAAAGACTGGGGTCCTCTCCCATTTCCCGATTTGTGCTTCCTCAGCTCCTCGATTCTCTGGCTTGTAACCAGAAATCGATCTCAGTGCTCCACCTTGAAGGACGTCCCAATTCCTAAAATGCATTTCAAAAAGCGAGGAGAAAGGTTTGCTTTACTTCAATAATTGGAGTGGTTGTTTTCAGTTATTGTCTCATTTCAGTAAGATGTCTCATTTCGTTAAATGCCTGTTGCCTTGACTCCTCTCCTAGTCTCTGCTCATTGCTTCCTCCACTCCCTCCATGTGCAGGACTAAGATATGAAGTGAGGCGAGGAAAGGTATTGGGGGAAACTGGAAAATGGAAAAGGCCTTGGGACTGCAACTATGTGTCAACATAGCAACCTGTGATGAAGGATATATTGTTTCCATGGTTACCACACCTAAAGTGCTTGACATTTACTTGCAGAGCCGCCTGTCACTTAAGAAGCGCAGTGAAACCAAGATCCAAGCAGGTAAGCAGGCAGTGTTGCTTACCATCTGAAATCACCTTGACTCCGCCTCCTTCTGCTAGCTTAAATAAGCACCGTAAAAGCTGAAGATAGCAGCCGTAGCTAGCAAGTCTGCATTTAGTAAATTAACTCCTTACAAGTGTTGACGAGCCCGCCAGCCCCCTCCTAACAATTTTCATAGTGAGATCCATTCACAGTGAGGGTAGAACCATGATAACAAGAATGCTTATCAATAGTGTGTAACTGCAAATGCCTGTTGATTAGAGTTCATTATCCAGAAACAGATCACATGTCAATATCAGGTTTAAATTGGGCCATATAGAAGAAATATTCATCCTCAACATCAACGTTGGTAACTTACAGAACTGATTTAATTGGCATTGAAATTTGGCCAACTACCGACCTAGCATGATGTGAGTGAATGAACGAAAATAAACTGTTGGACCACAGACACAGCTCTAACTGAGGGATAAATGGGACTTCAAAAAATGAAATGAGCTCTGACCGTCCTGGACCGTCGACCTCTGGCTACTGAACTGGTGATATGGATCCCTGTAGTCGCGCCTTCTCCTGCCTCCTCCTCCTCCTCCTCCTCCTTCCTCCGGCTTAGGAGCGTCACTGAAGCCCAGCCTGGACTCACCATCTAAGTCACAAACAGCCCAACAAACCAGTCACACCTAATGATGTTGCTTTGAGTACCATTAAGACTGTAAGACCTGTGTATTACCTGTGTATTTCAGCTGAAGGGAGTCGTGGATTCGCAGCAGGTTTCTGGGCTCCACGTTTCTGGAGTTTGGCCGTCTGACCGGCGCCTGAAGCCGCAGCCTGGCCATATCAAACACATCCACCGGGGGACGCTCTCGATGTCTGCACAAATAAAGATAAGAACACACACAAATGCTCACAAACTAAATTAGCATCACTCACTCATTTGGCACAGCAGAATCCTACGCTCACTATTAATGATAAAAATCAGAGAAAAAAAGGGCAAACCAGGATTTAACAGGGTCCTTGATCTAACTGTACTGTATGACAGGGGTAAAACAGTTGTCTCCTTCATCAACACCATCACTTATTTCTACCATTCATCCATTACTTTTATGCAGAGTTACTACAATTGTGTGACTTCTGCACAAACTTTAGTCTAAAAATGATCAAACCACTTTACTGTGTGACCACAATAAAGGCTTTAAGTTCACCACTGTTCAGAAATTGCAGAACTCACAACACCTTCAGGTTACAACACTAACATCTGCAGCTGAAATAATACTTACATTTTAACGTAAGGTGTTAGTTAATTTGTGATCATTGCTCAGATGTCATTTTATCAAATAACTTCATTATCAGGCAGAAATGCTCCCAATTTTTTTTTTTTTGCTTGAAGAAACCATCTGAAGTAACAGCTTAAGGGTTATGTGTTAATCAAAACATTAATGTGTAAGAGTGTTGTCAAAAATGTCAATTCATCAATACATTCTGAATATTAGAATCTGCTTCAAGGTTGTCGAGTATACACACACCCTATTTCCTCCATAGCTTTGCCTCCTCTCACTCTAACTTACTGCTAATGCACACTGAACATTTCCTACTGCTGCAGCTTCACATTAACTGGCGAAAAATTAGTTGGTTTTCACTACGAAGGGGGTCACAGGAAACGCAATGTGTCTGTCAGTGAGGTTAGCCCTTACCGCATTACCCTTACCATTCATTGAAAATTCCTCTACAAAACAATAAAACAACAATTTTTTCGCCACTTTGTGACAGTGGATCAGTTTTGAGGGGGTAATGGAACAAGATGGAGCAGCCACAGTGAGCTGTTAGATGAAGAGCTTCAGGCGACAGACTGCACACCGCCAACTTAGCAAGGTTACCAACATTCACTTTTACCGTGCCCTGCTGTCTGCAGACTGCAACATAAAATGACATCACGGTTGTTCGCAGAATGATGGAAAAAAGCCAATTATTGCTTGATGTCTTTATTAAAACTATAGTTTGTTTTGTTGCCCCAGAAATCTGTGACCTGCAGAATTAGACCGCATTTGCTGTTACGATCAATAAGAGAATCTATATAGGGGATTCTGATTCTAACTACAGGCGTCACCAAACAGACCAGGACTGAAATCTTCAAGCTAGGCAGTTTAATGTAAAAAAAGGTCTGCTACTAACCAAGATAAAGTTGCTGTTGTCATGTGATAGAATAAAATCAGATAAAAAATCAGAGTGTGTGATTCACAGCAACAGATCCACAACCACCAGTATATCCAATCTTTTGAATGTACGCACAAACACTGAAGGAACAAAACCAATAAGAATGATGCATGTGCCTGGGTCTGACCTGTCACTCAGAGGAGAGTCTAATTCCTCCCAGTCGCTATGCTGCAGACGACCCTCCAGTCGTTTCTGTTCACTGCGAAGCTGCCGACGCAGCGCTGACAGCTCGCTGAACACGTCGCGCTGGTCACCTGAAAACACACACACAGTCTACATCTGCTACAGGGTTTTCACAAACAATACCAATTCTCAGTGCTAAGCTTCAACAACTAGGTAATATGACAGATGTGAAACAATATTGGCCCAGGAGCTGTGGAACAAGTTGTACCACCTGTTGAAACACTTTACTACTGTCAGTGGGACTGACTGAACCAAATAATGTGACACTGCTGATATGGCAAACAACTTCTTTGCTCAGATGACATTTTAAACTGCCTAGTTGATACAGTACCAGCAGCGCGAAGCTGATTCCTACAAGCAGGGACGGGAGGGGACTGGAGACCAGACAGAGAGCGCTCCTGAGAGACACAAAGAAGAGGATAAAGATATGAAAACAAAGATACAAAAAGGGGGAGAGAACACATTGAGGGGAGAAAATGCTGTGTGCGAGTTTAAAGGCCCAGACACACCAAACCGACTTAAGAGAACTAGCAGCGATTAAGGTCCGTTGCTGCGCCGCCTGATATGGATTTGTCCTGGCCAAAAAAGTTGTACATGAACACACCGCAAGACCACAGACTACAGATCGGTCAACCAGCACGTACGTTCTTCGCCTGCGTGAGGGGAAATGACTCTACACAACAACACATGGTTGTAGTCTGTAGTTGCCACTCAAAAAGGGAAACAGGTAGACCGTCTTGATGCTAATTAGCCAGTTAGCACATCAACAACACAATCCAGTGTTGAAAGAACAGAGCATATTAACCATGTGGTAATGACCAGTAACACAAACCATTACAAAACTAATGAGCTGCTACAGAGCTCAATGGCTAAAGAAAAATAATAGTACCTCATGAAGCAAGTTTGTTTTGGACTCACGCCCTCTTGAATTTAGCTCTTTCCATTTCTCTTCTCGTGCGCTGAGCTAAACTGCCAGTCAGAGTGACTTCATTTATCAACGGGCTCTACTCTCGCCGATGCCGATACAACATGCTGAATCGGCAAAAAAAAAAAAAAAAAAAAAGCAGATGGGGCTGACGAGGGGCAACAGCGCGAGACACACCACGTTGACGAGGGCAGCAGATTTACAACTTGACTGCTTGACTGACAGCTGACTATCGGCCTGGTGTGTCGGGGGCTTGAGTGCAGGTGTGTGTGTGTGTGTGTTAGGTGGGCGGGGGGCAGAGACTCACAGAAAGGGGGGCAGTGGAATGCTGGCTGTCAACAGTAGGTGGTCTGGGGGTGTACTGGCGTAGCCCATGTTTCTTCTGCAGAGTGGGGATCGGAGGTGACGGCTCCCTGTGGACCTTAAACACACAGCCACCCATTAAATGCATAAATCTACAGGTAAATAACATGAAACTTGATGGTTGTCACCTTCTGTGTGGAAATATTAAGAGTGGCTACAAGGGACATGCTACTGAACAATCCTTTACCCCCTGATTTAACATTTATAAGCAGTAAACAAACATATAAATGGTTTATGACACACTATAACTACACTATACTATACTATGGTCAGTTGACCCTTAGCTTTAGTCTTTGTATTGTGTCTTTGCAACTTAAAACAGAACTGTACAACCCAAGGCAACATTATATCACATGGATCATCAAGCAAAATTATCTTTTAGACAACATAAAATGTCCTTATCAGGAAAAACAATAAGTTGCAGTCATTGATTTTGTCACTGCCTGTGTCGACTAATCCTTACCACGTACATGCTCAGTAAGATTACACAGCTGGTACTGAAAGTTGGCTGATTATACCTGTACGATAATAACTGTATAATAATTATACAGCAAAATAATAATGATTACACAATTTAAGTGATATTGAGACTAACATTTTCTAAACTTCAAAGCTTCCCAGTTGACACTTGTAACTTTTTAATGTCTCTAAATTGCAGTGTGATCGTGTTTGTCGCCAAGGAGTCATCAGTGAACCAACCTCCTCCAGCCGAGCCTGCCTCTCCCTCTCATACTGCCTCCTCAGTGCTGCGCTCTCCTTCTCTTCTGCTTCCTTCTTCTTTCTCTCCATTTCCTTCTTCCTCTGTTCAGCCAGCTGAATCAGCTCTTCATTCTTGGCCTTTTGCTGAGAGACACAGAGGAAAGGGGGAGAATTAGCGAGTCAATTTGAACTTCTGCAAATGTTATCACACTTCCCTGTAGACTAGTTTCTTAGATAATTAAAGGATCAAGTGCAATTATTGGACACAAGTGTAAACCCGCGACTTAAGTTTTTTAGGTCCTCACCTCCATTTCCTTTCGTTTCTTCCTCTCTTGCTCTTCTTCATACTCTCTCTGGATACGAGCCCTCTGCTCCGCCAGCCTCTTTTCCTCTTTCTCCTCCTCCAGTCTTGTCCGTTCCCTCTCTTCCGCCTTTTTAAGCATTTTCTCGTCAATCTTTAAACAAACCCAGATTAATGAGACAACAGAAATTCATTAACACAGCCCATAAACACCAAACAACTTTAACTTGCAGGCCAGAGGGCATATTCTTGCAAAACAAAAACAAACCTCTTTCTGGTTTGTGCTGGAAAACTCAAATTTATTTGCAGTTTTCTAAAAGCAGCTTGTTAAATTTCCAGAGAGCAGAATGTCAAAAGGATGGTCTGCTACCAGTAGAAGTGAAACCCGGCAATACCTGCTGTTTGAGGTAAGCTTTGTACTTGTCCTGCTCGTGGAGCTGTTGCTGGGTGGGCTGGTTGGCAAACACATTGCCTCTGGCAAACTGAGGGGTTTGGACATGGGTAAAACCTACAAAAGATGGAAACATGGAGAATTCTACGTGAGGAATACCAAAGAACTTTCTCTTTTAAAAGAAATCTCACTGAGCAGTAGCTGAGGACATCAGTATATCAGACGATGTAGCACAAACCTTAGTGGTGCTAGTGTTCATTTCTCAGTTGCAAATATGACATCTTTGTACATAGGCCTAAGTGAGCTCTAAGCATTCATAAAACCAGCAGTGCAGTTAGTGTCACTCTGTTTCCTTTGTATTTTACAGTGCTTTGCAACTGTGTGGAAAGTATGATTAAAATATTCCTGTTACTGTTACATGTTTCATGTTCTAGTGCAAGCTGTGAAAATGTTCTAATGTACATGGCTTCAATACATTGAGAAGAAAGATGGATACGGTACCAGAGAGCCTGTCACTAGTGTCATGGCTACTGCAATCTGTTACAGTACCAGAGACCCTCTCATTGGGGTCAGGGAGCTCTGCCCGGCGGGCTGTCATGGCAGCCGTGGCTCTCCTCTGCCACTGCTCCGGGTTGCTGTAGGCCTCCTCATTCAGTTTGTGCATCTGGTTGAGGTCAGCTGGCAACAACAACAGCAGGTAAGAACTCACCATTCATGGACAAAAGAATGTGTGGAATTATTTTGCAGGAAAAAAATGTAAAACAAGAATATAGCTTGCACAACACTATAAAAAAAGACACTATCTTTTCGCATACCAATAAGATTTCCAGTGCTGTCTCTGAGTGGTGCTCCTCCTCCGCCTCGACCCCAGGGTTGGTGGTTCTTCATGTCAGCCTCCAGCTGGGCCTCATAACGCTCCCTCTCCTCCCTCTCCACACGCCTCTGTTCCTGTTGCTCCTGAATCTACAGTACAGTACAGTATGTTCTAGGTTACAACAAATCCTCAAATGACAAATCCTTATTCTTTAAACACTAAGAAATATTCTCTGTCAGCAGCTAATGCTCTTTGCAACACCGGTTTCTCAATGCTTTGTATGAGTACAATTACCTTAGACTGAGCAAGTGAAAATATATGACACTGCCTTAGAGTAATATAGTTTGATAAAAAGCAAATTTAGCTAAATGTTTATTGTGTAAATCAAAAATTAAAAAAAAAAAAAACTCCAGCTAACAGTCGTAACCTTGCAAACATAAAGATATGATATGTTTACATGATAGTATCAGGAAATGGCATCTAAAAAACTGAAATACAGAAGCCATGTAAATGCAAGAGGTGTATGTGTTGGTATTAGCATTAGCATTAGCACTCTGGGATGTCCTAATATAAAAAAAAAAAAAAAAAAGGTATTCTGACCACTGTGACTTATCAAAAAACATCAACAGATAAAGGGATGGTTTGTGAAAAGAACCTCATACAAGCCCACTCCAAAAAATCCAGTCGGTGTATTACTTACAGTAGATGGCAGTCGGCACACCCCCGTTTTGGAGAAGCAGGCAGGAGTACCGCCGGACAGTAAGCAATGTACAGGTGTGGACAGAGGCCACAGCAAAATGTATTTTAGCCACCTAAAAAAACACTATCAGTTTAAGTATATATATTGAGAATGTTTTCACTGCTTTACCTTGCTATCAGACAGCGACTTCTGATGCAGAACTGAGACCGTTAAATTGCTCTTTTCAAAGCCAGACTCCATTGAGAAAGTCATTTTTGCTCACTGTACACGTCTACTGCTGCCTCAATCAGTTAGTTTTATTAGTGTTATTGTGTGACTTTGGTGAATCTGAACAAATGGCAAAGTCACACAATAATACAAACTAACTGAATGAAGCAGAAGCAGACCAGCAGTTCCTGTGTTCAGCTATGTTAAATGACTTTTTTTCTCTGTGCAGTCTGGCTTCGAGTAGAGATACATAACTGCTTCTGACAGAAAAGTAAAGCAGGTAAAATATTATTATATATATCAAACACTTAAACTGATATTGATTTTTTTGGTTGGCTAAAATACATTTTGTTACTGACCCCTCCACTGCAGTACATTGCTTGGCTGCTGTGTATTCCTGTCTATTTTTTCAACTGAAGGCATGCCAACTGACATCTACTATAATACATTGACTCTGGATAACTACCTCATACAACCCCACTTCAGAAGATCCAAAATATCCGTTTAAGCTCCAAAAATCAACCTAACAAACAACCCAAGTACATAAGTAATGAGCCACCTGGTACAGCTTTATGTGAGCCCACAGTGATCATGTGGCAAAATGTGCTAGCTAGGGCGACAAGGAGAGAGGATTTTTGTAGCTTCAGTATCACAGAGCTACGAGAGGAGAAAGATAAGGACTGGGATAAGGCTGAGGTGGCACTGGGATATAAAGTAACAGCTGAGCATGGAGAGGTCTCACACACTTCTACAGCCGACTCTATCAACAAATGAATGAGGATCTAAGGGTGTAACTTAGCTTACATTATAGCTTTTAGTCTAATCTAGATCACTTTTACCTTGTAAAGCTCGCTGTTTCCTCTCCCGGAAGCTTCCTGCCAACATACCACACACTAGGATGCAGTGAAAGTTAAAAGTTACCTGCAACCACTTTATTTCATTCTCCCGACCAAAGTTTTCTCTAACCGAATAGGACCTAAAGCCAAGGTGATGCTGTTCATACACATTTCTTTGTGTTGAGTTTACCCATTGTAAAGGTTGCAGTGTGTTAAAGGTATCAAACAAAGTGAATATACAAAGCCTTTACCATCTTTACTTATTGGCGTTCAAAAACGTAATCTTTAAATGTCTGTCCTGTCTGATTTTAAGTGAACGTTATTAACAGTATCCTCTAAATAGTTAAAACCTAATGGAATTGTTCATATCTGGTATTTCAAAAAGGTGCTATCTCTGCTTTTATGCAAAAAAAAAAAATCCATCCATACACTTGGATATTCGGTGTGTAACAACACATCCATGTAAATCGATATATCAATTCAATGATTATGATCCAATATAGTCAATACAACGTGAAACCACTGATATTTATCGTCACCTTTAAGGTATGCCCTTTTCTAAAGATTCCCATAGTGCATCTGTATCACCATTTTCGTCCAAGTGCGCCTCATTTGAAATCATTCAAACAGTGCTAGCGGCCTAGCAACAGGCACATAATGGAAGGCCACCACAAAAAAGACAAAAGGAATGTTTGCTGTTACTGATATCATCTCATATCAATCACAGGCCCCTGACTTGAATCAATTCTAAATCATATTGTAGCAGACTCTGTCGTATCAGCAAATATCATGTCGTTGTCCAAAGAACTGATATATTATCATGGTGAAACTTGTGATTTACACCCCTATTGGATATGTTATACAGATATCAGATCTAAACATCAGGACTAGAGTTTCTTGTATTTTAGAGGAACATTCTAATTCTAATGGATGATGATGGCAGTAGGGAGGTTTCACCTACCTGTTGTTTCAAAGCCTCCCTGTAGCTCAAAATCCTCTCCCTGGTTGATCTGGATCTGTCTGAAGGGAAAGTCCTGACATGCGAGTCTAAAGTAGCAGCCTCGTTGCTAGGCCTGTCAAGAAAGTTGCAGAATCAAACCATGATTTTATTCTATTGTCCCATTACAGTGTCTTATTACATTTCACTAAAATGACGTTCAGTTTTACCAGACAAAAGCAATTCCATATGGTTACTAGTCAATTCTCCAATGTAATGTGACAAAGAAAGGTTAAACAAGCAGGTGCTAATGCCATGTCCATTCTGTTAGGTTGGAAATTATAAAGCAGATTACACATTGTCTTTGTTGTTTTTGCTCATATGCCCCAAAACAATTAGTTTCACTGAAATGAGCAGAGATGTCAGCACCATCAAATGATGAAGAATAAGATGCCTGTGTGTTGCCTGTGAAATCTTCTCACCCTGCTTTCCAGGCCAAAGTACTACAAAGTGAAGAGGAGATATTTACTGTATTGTAGGCTCAGGGAAGCTGCTTCCACTGTGCTGGCTGTGAGGGCTGTGGTGACCAAACTGGCTGGGCAAAGCTCCCCCTGGTGGTACGTTCCAGTAGGACATGGGCAAGCCAGCACCAGGAACAGATAAGTGGCCATCTGGACAGAAAAAACATACACACTGTAAAATAATGATGACAATGCTAAATGTAGCATTTTTGTATAGCTTACTACCAATATGTTCACTGAGTGTGATATATGCCATCATCAAGAAAAGTAGTTTCACTCCCATTTAACAGAGGAGACTAGTGCTTACAGTAGGCCATGTTTGGGTCAAGCAGGTTTCTGGTACCGTAGTAGTGGTGGTGGTGGGCCTCTCCATACGGGCTCCTGTAGGCTTCACTGAGAGTTGAAGGAGGATGTGGAGGAAACAACGGGATTCTGGAGGTACAAAGTAGGAAAGCAAATTGTCAGTGTTATTTAACAGTGTCTCAAATCTAAACCTTTCTTCAGGTCTTATTTTTCTCGCTGTATCTGGAGATTTAGGTGTTAAATATTATGTATAGAGAATAAGCAACAACATCATGGCACATTGCATTCTGGGAAGTAGCATCCATACTTTAGGACATGCTTCTTGAACAGAGACAAAAAACAAGAATGGACCAGTCAACGAGAGAGTCCCAAAAAGAGAAGCTGAACAAGCAGCAAAGGAGCCTTTGCAAAATTAATGGAAATAAACAGCCCCAGTCTGTATGAACTAGTGATGCAGTCGGGCAGTTCGAGTAAGCTTGTTAGAAAATATCG
>JAPZEB010000026.1:4729382-4747101 GCA_029783705.1 Chaetodon striatus | reverse complement strand
TATATATATGTATATATATATATATATATATATATATATACATATATTTAAATACACAATATATAACAATATTTGCGAAGGGAGAGTTCAATTAAAATATGAATAAAAAGATTCAGCCCTCCTCCCTACCCCGATGATTTTTATGCAGTTCAGTGTTTGCTGGTTCAGGGACATATCTGTGCCAATAACATTTGTATTTTATATTCTGAATATTTCTGGTTAATATATAATTCTAGAATTCTTCTTGTAGTTTCAAAGACCATTTTAAGAAATCAAAAATGCCACATCCACTTTTTGTTTGCAATTTATTGCTTATATAAACGCTCTCTAAACAATTTTTGGTAAAAATAAAATCTATCAATAATAATCATAAATAAAATCATCACAATGACTTTTACATGACATTATATTGCACAATTATAAGCCTTAACAAGAATCACAGAACACAAGTGTTGTTGCTCAGGTTGTGTGTAGGAGGAATGTTCAGAGGTCCGTGGGCAATGTCACTCTGGTTGCCTTCAGACGGCAACAGAAAATCTGAACTTTAACTGTCTTTGCTGCATTTAATCATGGTCTTAAGATTATCTGCTCTGGAAACTGATGACCAAATGATCAAGTTGTTTGCTTTCACATAATGTTACTCAGCTTTGTAATCTATAGACCGTCATGATTTACACAGGAACAGAGGCTTTGTTGTGGCACAGATCTGATGTTTCAGTGCAGACATGGGTCACAATGTCAAAGAAACATTTTGTTCTTGTGTGAATGTGGACTTCCAGGTATAAATGTGTTCCGTCTAGTTAGACAGCTGCCCAAACAGGAAGAAGTCAGTATTTCTTCCTGTTCAGACAGAAAAGTTTCAATCTGTACCACAACAAAGTCAAACATCAGCCCCTTTCAGTCTGGTGGCAGCTCAGCTTTTCATCATTTCACAGCAAAGTTCTACCAGCAGAATCGGCGTGTGTCTCAGTTCTGACCGACACAGCTGCTTTCTGTCTGAGGTTGAACCAAAAGGCCATCTCCCTGTCTAGCTTGGCAGTTTATGATTGGTCTGCTACGGAAAGGCCTAAAAGATCCAAAGACTCTGTTTATGTTGAGTGTGTATATGTGTGTGCATGTGTGTGTGTGTTCAGATGTTGTCCACCTCCGCTCTGAGTTCAGGGCACACTTCCTTAAGTAACATTTCCATCAACACCTAATGGAGACAGTGACACAGAAAAATTATGTTTACAGTTGTAGCTTCATAATATATAATGACCTGTATGAAATGTGTTTTTAAGACAGATATAATATGCATTATTCTTACGTAGAGAAGATGTTTGTTGGCACTAGCCTCCTGCAGGGCATTGAAGATCTTGATGATTCCATAGCGGGCATTCTGCTGGCCAACTAGATTTGCTAGTGCGTCTGATATAAAATATCATATTGAAACAAAGTAAAGAGGTCAGACATGTTCTAACATTAAAAGAGATAGTTTGGATGTTTTGCAGTAGGGTTGTATGTGGTACTTATCTATAGTCAGTGTATTCCATACTGTAGGAGTCAGCCAGGACACCCACAGTTTGGAGAAGCAGGTAGACACTTAAACTTTTATAGATTGTTTTAGGTGGATAAAATATGTTTTGCTGCTCCCCAGTCCACAGCAATACATTGCTTAGCTTCTGTGTCAGCACTCCTGCTGCTTCTCTAAACTCGGAACATGCTGACCGACATCTATCTTATGTAGTACACTGACTGGAGAAGTACCTCATACAACCCCACTTCCAAAAATCCAAGCTATCCCTTTAATATCTACAAGTCATGTTTACATGTGTTTTAGTTACTACCTGGGATATTGTCAAGTAGTTTCTGTTGAGCCCGCTCCTTAGTTTCACTGCGCTCAGTGTCAGTTCGGACTTTGACGTGTGGTGCCAACTTCCCGTTGGGCCAGAAGGTGTCCCTGAACACACTGATGTAACACACCAACATCTGTTCACAGAAGATCCAGTTTACTGTGTCCCGGATCTGTCTAAAATAAAGCATGGAAGATGTTAGCCTCATAGCTGATCTCAGAAGACACTTTAAGTTCCTAGTGAAATAAAACATACTTTTTCCTATTTTTAATCTTGTGTCTCTGTGTTTATTGATCATTTGTCTCTCGTTATATGCCAAATATATGTCCAAACATCAGAGTATTTTTACATCATTTTTTATATCTGTAAAACCAGGTAAAACTGTTCCAAATTTCTAATAACTCATTCTGCACTCAGAGAGTCTTTACAATAGTTCATCCAGTCATCGATAGGAAGAGATGTGTTGGGATATCATTTCCAGAACAATGTGGCTGAGGTTAAATTCATACATCTCTTCCTTGCTCTTCTCCTTATCTTATGGCGATGAAGAGATGTGTGTGGACCCAACAGTCTGCTGTAGCTCCATATCACGTTACAGTCTAAGCGTGGCCACTTTTTAGTGGTCCAATCAAATGCAAATGATTTGATTTTAATCCCTCTTATAACTGTACACTGCTCAAATATTCCATTTAACTGGAAAATATGTCACAGTACAGAGGCTGAAAGAGCTCTAACTACCATTAATAAACAGTAACATCTTCACTGGAGATCATGTGTCCAATATTTCAATAAAATCAGGATGGTATGTATGTACTGTAACTGGAGGGCTGTTAGTTATCTGGAGTAACATTACCACAACAGCAAATATGAAGTCACTTGTTCGCTTTTTACTCAAACACAGTAATAGAGACACCGTAAACAAAAGGAACAGAGTCAAGTCTGCAACATATTTTATGATTAAGCATCAAAATGACTGAAATGAATTATGTTAGTTGTTATTTAGTAAAAACATTTTTTGAAATGTGACAACTCCTGAAATGCAAACTTGCTAGAACTTACTTGTTGATAGTTCGTCCAAATGTCACCTGGACTAGTGCAATTAGAGTCTTCCTCACCCACTTAAACACTGGGCAGACAGACAGACAGACAGACACAGTTAGAGAAGGAAACTGATCAGGTACATTCACTCAGATACAGTCAGAATTCATGATTTGGTCCCAAAAACGAGAGGACCTAGCTAATCGCACCTAAAACAAAAGATATAACTTCACCATTTGCCACAGAGTGAGAGTTCTATTTTCTTCATGTACTATAGCTCCTGCCTCTTTCATGTCTGAAAGAAATACACAAACCAAAAATGGTTTGTGTATTGACAATAAAATGGAAAATCCAACGATGTACTACTCACTTCCTCTGAGTTCAAAGATTTCTCCAATGAGCATGAAGCAGGGCTCAGCCAGGGCATCTTTCCTCCCATCTCCCTCATCACCGTAGTCTGACAAGTCACTGTCATCATCAGCCTCCTCCTGGAGACAGTAATTACACACAGCACACATAATCTAAATCAGGATGCAAGACAGCTGGGGCCAGATATCTAAACGATGTGCATGCACAAAAACAATGGCTTAATCTTCCCCCACACATAAATGTTTGCCAAGTTCCCTGATTATTTTACAAGACTAAACATCGATCTGTAAATTGTCAATCAAGGGAACATTTTTAAACTTAATGTTCAATTATTTATGAATCATTCAAAATTCTTTGTTTACATTTGAGCATCATCTAATGACCACTTAATTTTATCCAAATTGTATACACTCTGTAAAGTCTGTTTCAACATGAGCACTACAGATTCTTTCTGATGTTTAATAACAATGACTGAGACTGACACTACAAATATCCAAAGCCATGCATGATTACAGCTGCAATGTTGGAGAAACTCGTTGATGAGACGCCGTCTTGAAATTGCTCTTTCTTTGCCATATTTCTTTTTGAAAGGTCTGTTGAGTGGTGGAGCGAGTACAAGTATCGATATGTTTAAGAGCATTTCTAAATCCATTACGGTAAACTGTGGGATTGGAAATTAGGCTTGTGCTTGTGCGTCCACCTCTACAATGATTGAGATTTACAAACCCGAATCAGGCGTGCATGTGGCTTTATGAATAAGAAAAGAATGCATATCCATATTTCTGTCTTTGCGCATTCCCACAGTAGTGGTGAATCTACAGGGTTTTATGATTGTGTACCTCAGTATGAGAGAAGAAGTCTCCAGGTAGCCTCTCCAGGAAGGAGGCCAGAGAGAAAGACGATTTCTTCTGGATTGACATCACCTTCAAACATTGAATGAGATCGTCACTACACAATATACTGTGTGGAATCATACCAATGCTCTCGTATGCCAGAGCTATGAATGACATCATCTGGACAAATCCAAAGTATCAAATAACCACTTTTTAATGTGTCATCATGCGCTGAGTTAAAAGAAGCTCAATAGATAATGGACAGGACTGTGTATATATTTCACAATGTCCCTTAGCTGCTGCTTTACATGCAGGTGTTGATCATCTTTTGGTCTATTGGAAGGAAACCTTAATTACTAAAACTGATCTGAATGACCAATAATAATATACATGAGTGTATGAAATATGACAATAATGTATTAGTAGTAGGCTTGGGTGGTATCAAGGTATTATGGTATGCTGAGTGATTTAGAAATCCAAAATGATTATTTTCAATACTGTCAAAAATATAGAAGTTCATCTTTCGATGAAACTTCTACAGAGATGCTATGCTGAGGTGATGTATTGTCATGCACAACATACACCACCAGAGGTCAGTCTCTACTGGAGGAACAGGCAGCTGAGCTGAGAGTGACTGTGAGTAGTGAGGATAACATCACAGTTTTATTGAAAAAGTAAAATGCCTTTGCCCCTGTTTGGGTGTATTGCCACATATAGCTTTATTTTGAGATGACTTCTTCCAACTACAAAAGCAGTTCATTACCCACATAATTCTATTTAACTGCCAGTCTGCCACTACTATCAGCACATCATCTCAGATCAGCCCACTGACAATTCAGTATCCGCCACAGCATCAGGTATCATCAGGTCCTCAAGCAAGAAGAGCTCTTATTACCTATCTATTCACTGTTCTGTGGGCCAGAAGTATTTAAACCCAGCAAGACTTGTCTAAAGCTAAATATACACTGTCCAATTTAAGCCTGTTTTAGAAATGTTGTTGTTTAATTCTAACTCCCACTGTGCACGTAAAACTTCTATGATGTGAAGCCAAAGCTCAGAATTTATGTGTTCACACTGTGTGGTCTGATCGTCAGGCCATGACCTGAGTGCTCACACTATATGTGTGAAATAGTCAATAAATTGTTCCATCGGCTCCTGCAGACTGTTCTGGCTATTTACAAATGTCAATAAAGGTTTGTTTGAAAGCTCCAGGGCTGCAGGCAGGTAGGAGTTTGTTTGCTAGCGAAGGTACAGTTCACAATAATGTAAAGACAGATGTTCCAGAGAGAAGTCAAAAGTCCATTTCTTCAAAAAATGGGTCAGTCCAAGTTTTGTTCTCTATCTTTGTCTATATCTTTCACTCTCTCTTTCACACACACACACACACACACACACACACACACACACACATAGACACAAGTTAGCTGCACTAACAATACAGCTGGGTTTACACCATACGAATGATTAAGTGAGAAAAAAGGCACTGATCTTGGGGAATTGACTTGTGGCTCTGCTTCAATTGTGCCAACCAAAATTTCTTACGTCAGAAATCAATCCAAACAGCCGAGTAGTTGATCAGGCCATGATTGGTCCTTGCTCCACTTTATGGCAAACGACACTTGACACAGCTGAAATTTGGCCCGACTCTAAAATAAGTCGTGCAGCTCAAAAATCTGGTCAGAACTGGGCTCAAATTGTAAAGTGTATAACCAGTTTAAGTAGGCTAATTGCATATTAGACACACAGCATGCTAAATGACTTTTTTACTTCTTTTTTTCCACTGTGTTATACTATATACCATGGTGAAATGTAAAGAAAGTATGAAAAAAAGATAATACCCAAGCCTAATTAGTAGCCCTGACACATCTGAAAGGTAAGTATGAGAATTTGTTTACCTTGAGGTGCTCTGGAGACGGGCTGAGGAACGCATAGAGAGCCTCTGACTGGCACAATCGCTCATCTGTCAGTAGACGCTACAAATATACACACACACACACACACACACACAGAGTTGAAGTCATCATGAACATCATTATTTAGCTGTCATCATTACCAGCTAAAGAGGCAGTGTGAGCATAGAGCTTGGTGTTATTCTCTAGTAGACTGGATCCAAACCTTCCAAAAGTGTAAAAGGCACTAAGCACTAAAGTGATAAAGTGTGAAGCAGTATTATTAGCCAAGTGTATATACCTTTGCAGTTTGTACTGTTTGCATGTTTACCTGGAGAAAGGCATTGAGCTGGGTTTTGCTCTTGTCTAAGAATTTCTGGTCGATGGATTTGAAGGGAAGTTTACTGAGCGAAGGTAACTGGAGTTTCTTCAATGATGGAAAACACTGAGGAAGAGACACGCAGAGATTGAAATGTGCTTTCACAGTAATGACAGATATACCACATCCATGGCAAAATAAAAGTATTGTGTATTACATTTCCATATAGCTTCCCTTATTCTAGACAATACAGTATAATGTGTTAACAAATATACACAATAGTCATTGACTCCAACACTAAAGGCACCTCTCCTGATTAAATTGCCATCACATTTAATCTGAACCAATTTATGTTGATACAGTCACCTCATGGTGGGGGACAGGGAATGCCGCAAAGGGACTCCAGTCTCTGCATGTATGGTGTGCAATATGCAATAAATCCATCAACTTAATCGAGCCTATAGGGTTTTTTCCTACTTCTACATCTTTCTACTAACTTCTATACTAACTTCAATATTTTTATGACACCAACCGAATTACTCAAATAGTATTGGCATTGATAAAAAGATTACTAAAGATCACAAAATTTTGATACCTAATGAAAAAAATTCATCGGTGTCAGTGAGCCAATAAGCACACAGCATGCTTGTAGCAAGATCTAATGATGCTGGTGATTGGCTGTCTAACATTACTCATCGTAGAGGCGTGCAAGGAAAACAAGCCCAGAGACGGGGCTCAGGTAAGTTTGTTGTATTTTGAAAGGCTTGACTGCAGTGTGTGTCACATAGGTCTAAAAATGTCTAAGAGGAGATCAAAGGTATGGCTCCATTTTATCAGGCGCAATGCAGTATGTACAAAAAGGACACCATTGCCAAGACCAGCAACATAATGAAACACTTGAATGTATTTGGAACAAATCTAAGAGCAAATTTGCTTCATCTTTGACTGCAATAAGAACAGACCAAAGCCATGTTCAGCATTTAAGTCAGCATAACGTTACTGAGTCTCTTTTCAAATCTAAACCACTGGATACCCACTTGTGTGAGATTACTGAGGACAGTGCAATGACTGGGATTTTGGGCAAGTAACATTTAGCACACATGAAAATTCGACCAACTCTCACATGGTTGTTACTTAAACTAACATTACTTTAATAGGTGCTGTAATTCAAACTGGGTTTATTTTTTTGTGTTGTAAAACAGCTTTGAGTGGAAAAATGAAACATAAAACTGAACAACTGAAACAGATGACTGAAGTTAAACCACATTGTGGTGAATCAGTTTAGATTTTTAATGTTATAAAACTGCATTGAGTCCATAAAAATGGCAAGGAGCTGAAAAATAAAACTACAGATTTGTACCCTAATGTGAAATGTAATTTTCTTTTTTGTTATAATTGATTTCATAAAATTGGTATTAAAAAGTAGTGTTCAAGAACAGGTGTCAAAGTCACAGTATTGGTAGTGGTGGGGTGAGGCGGGGTGGGTGGGGTGGGGGAGATGAAGCATTGATATGGTGGCAAAAGTTTGACATTTCTCAACTAGTGATATTACAGTATAACCATAGTTCCGATCAGAGTGAAAACAAATCCATAGACATTCAGGTTTTGGGTTGTGTTACCTCGGTGAGTTTGCGATGCAACATCTGGAATTCAGTGAGTTTCCTCTGGACACTCCAGCGACTGTTGGCCGTCTCCTCTCCTTCTACCAGGCTAACACACACACTGTAACAAGCTACTGTCTCACCACCCTCTTCTGTAGCCTGGAAACACACACACACACACACACACACACACACACACACACACACAGTTTCACACACAAATGTCTAAATGACTGCACAGCTGATAATAGCTTGGCACTCCAATTAAATCCATATACAATATACTTCCATTTCTACAGATGGTCATGTGGACTGGACGCACACTGTGCTTTGCTGGTAATGACGTCAAATGCATCTCTGCACACTTCTGCTAATGGTTTAAGTGACTGCATCTTAAATGAAGTTTGTTAAGTAGAAAGGAAGGTCATCAGAGCACTCCAGTGCCTTAGGTTCTACACTGACGTCAGCCAGTTGGTTATAGGTAGCTTGTTTCTGCAGCAGTGGTAAAAGCAGCCATGTATTGTTGGTGTTAAAAGACTACAGTTAATGCCTCGTGGTTGTATGCCTCTCCACACCACTCAAGTTGCACAGCTTACATCCAGGTCTGTGAAAACACGGATGCTTTACACACATCATCCCCCCCCAGCAGCACAGAAGATCTACACAATCAGCACAGTTTAAAGGTGAACATCAAAGATTAGTGTCTCCAATTAGTATCTGACCAAATTTCTCCCCTTCTGTTCCTGAGATATGACGTTGAGTACGGGCCAGAAAAGTGTTTTTCCAGAATTTTATGATGTCACAATGATGTTAACCTTAAACCTTTTTATATAAAATGTCATCATTTCATCATTTTGTCCAATTTAACATTTGTGCAAAATTTTGTCATAATTAGCACATGAATGCTTGAGGTATGGCCAAAAATATGTTTTGTGAGGTCACAGTGACCTTGACCTTTGACCATCAAATCCTGGTTAGTTCATCCTTGAGTCAAAGTGGACATTTGTGCCAAATTTAAAGAAATTCTCTTAAGCTGTTCTTGAAAAATCACGTCCACCAGAATGAGATGCATGCAAGGTCACGGTGACCTTGACCTTTGACCACCAAATTCTGATCAGTTCATTTTTGACTTAAAGTAGATGTTTGTGCCAAATTTGAAGATATTCCCCAAAGGTGTTCTTGAGATTATGAATTTG
The DNA here is from genome assembly GCA_029783705.1 of Chaetodon striatus. Taxonomy (NCBI): domain Eukaryota; kingdom Metazoa; phylum Chordata; class Actinopteri; order Chaetodontiformes; family Chaetodontidae; genus Chaetodon; species Chaetodon striatus. The sequence continues at coordinate 4,738,024 of JAPZEB010000026.1, read as the reverse complement.
TGAGAGTGCAATGGATGGAAGATGACAGTGACCTTGACCTTTGACCAGCAAAATCTTTTCAGGTCATCCTTGACTCAAAAGGGATGTTTATGCCAAATATGGAAAAAATCCCTCAAGGTGCTTTTGAGATATTGCATCTACGAACATGGGACAGACGGACAAACAGATGGACGGATGACCACAGCTTTCGACAGCATGGAGGCATAAAACACAAATTATTACCTCAGCAGTAGTGATAGTAGCCCTCCAGTGCCCAAGGTTTTCACACCACCAGTCAGTCCTGGTAATGTGTTGCTGGAGTTCACCGTGTTCCTTCTCCATGGCTCCGATCTCTTCTTTTAGTTTGCTCACAATCTACAAACACAAAAGACAGACAGTTAACCAAATCATTGCCAATCATAGTTGACTGAAGACTGGACATTGTGTGTTTTATCCTGCTGTGAACCTCTGAAGAAATTTTGGATTTGACCTCAGGGCGTGTTTTGTCACATTTGCTTGTATTTCCTTACCTTTTTGTCAGGTTTGGGTGCATTCTGGATAGAGCCCAAGGCCTGTCGCTTGTACTCCAGTTTGTCGTAGAGCTGTCGGAGTTTTGTAGCGGCATAGCTGGCCTGCTCATTAATTCCTTTACTGCCTTCATCACCCACCTCTTCTCCTACGTCTAGACCCCGGCACTACAAAACAACATATATACATAGTTATTAAAATATGCAATAGCAGAGGTATACACACTTAAAAAGTGTACATTTAAGTATCATAACAGATTTTTGACAACAAAGTGTATGTCTAACCCCTTCCTCCTTTTCCTCAATGCTACACTGTGATTGGCTATGCTGCTCGTCTCGTCTGATCAGCCTATCATAGAGGTCAGAAACCAGGAAGGATGGGTAATAACGCTCTCTCATTGTCTCAGCCACCTAGAAAATGTATGAGAAAAACAGAAAAACTTTATTGCTTCGTAAAATATTTTGACACCTTGGTAAGCTTACCAAACCTTTAATAAGTAAAGCAATGGTTAACAGTTACACTTAGCTCATAGCAAAAGCAGCACTTACCTGCTCTTGTAGTCGAACAAAGACTTGTGTTCCTCTGTTCCCCACCAGACTCTGTTGGATCTCCTTGAGGAGAAACTTTTCCACTGGAATCTCCTTGCTCTCCACAAAGAATTTTTGGTAGATCTCTCCTACAATTTGGGGCACTTCATTCTGTCACATACACATAAACAAACAAATAAGCAGTTAGGCTGCATTCAAACTGCAGGCAAATCAGATCTTTAAGACATACTGTCCACACTGTTATTTGCAAGTGATTAGATTGGATTTGTGTGTCCAGACGTCATCAGCGTCTCTGCAGGGGTTGCTGTGGTAACAACGTAGGCATCATTACATACTACATAACTACACTAGCAACACGACTTTCAAACATGGAATGCACGAGAAATGCCACAAGATATCTCCTGATAATTTGTCCTGTTCCAGTAGCTTCCTTCTAGCTTTGACAATACAGATTTGAAATTGCAAGCAGACAATTTATTTGGCGGGTGTCCATGGACTGTTGCTCTCCATGTTGTCCTCCATAGCTCTCTGCTAGTAGCAGCTGTTCTGCTCAGGACCTCCGTCACTTGACGTGGTTGTGTGTCACATTGCAATGCAGAACACACTTTGAAATCTGATTTGAGCAGCCAGAATGTCCATGTAGTAATCTGATTGGAATTGCATTTCAACCCACTTCCAAATGTGGCTCTGGTCTGATTTGCAAAAATCACATTTCATATATTTTTGCTGGCCTGACTAAAACCTGGAATCAATCTGGATACGTTTTGGATTTCTCAAAAAACAGATCTGGACTGGCAGTCTAAACAAGGCCTAACACATGTACATTTTCCACAGCATTTATGTACTTAATTGTAGCACTGTTGTCCCAGTAGGGAAATATCCACGTAACATTTCACTAGCACCGCAAATGACAACAACTGACACAATGTGTATTCCTATGTAGCTGAAAGATAGTAGCAATATTTTGCAATGCTGTGTGAGAGCAACACCAAGACCCAGCACTAATACAGCACACTACAGCTGTAGCAGAAAAACCATTATAAACTGTTGTGATATCACTAATCACCCAACACCATATACTAATAACTCTGCAGAGTGTGTGTGTGAACAGGTTACCTTGTTGGCAGTTTTAAGTGTTTCCACCAGTTCCCAGAAGCTTATCAGAGCTCTCTTATCAACTCTCTCCATGTAAACTCTGAAATGCTCCCTGTAACCTGGATTACACATGATGTCATCAAACTGAAGAATCTGTATATCATGAGGAGAGAGCAAATGACAAAACATTAGCCACGTGGAGGATGCTTTAAGCATTGTATTGTCATGTTAATGTCATACACCTAACAAAAAATGTTATCATTTACAGTCCACCTTGTATGAGTCTTACCTTCTGACTTTGAGGATCATCACTGTCATCAGCCCCTCCTTCCTCATTGTTTTCATAGTTTGGTCCACCGAGTAGGCGGATGCGTTTCTCACATTGTTTCTTAGCAACAGTCAGCTGATTGATATATCGTTTCATATCTCTGGCTCTCAGCAGGTCTGCTTTCATGGCTGCTGACTCTTTACCTTTTCGCTCTAAGAGAAAGTGACAGCAGATGATGAAAGAAAAGGGTGAGCCTCCTTTGGTCACACAATAATACACAATGGCACAATTATCTGATGTGGAGCCACTGAACCATCAAGATAGAGTTGCTAGACATTGTTTACCTTATGTGACAAACAGGTGCTTTCAGGCAAGCATTGTGGCTAGTGAGAGCAAAGTTCTGTACATGTTGATTTTTATATGCGTGAGTAAACTTATGCTCATTAGTACATTTACTGAATACTGCACGATGATTCTGATGCTACCTGAGTATTATCAGTATGGCAAATATTTTTACAGGCACATGTAATCAGTTTTATTGTAACTGGTTTCAGTGGGTTTGATTAGTAATCAGTTAACCATTTACCTATGGTGTCACTCACTCTCAGACCATACTAAAACATAAAGGACCATATAACTGAATAAAATAACTACAAAATTCTGAACATCTGATCTTCAGAAAATAACTGCAAATCCCTCTGAATAAACAAAAAAATTCATGTAGAACAATGGCTTTTCACTGTCAGGTGTGTTTGTTTCTGGTCACACTACCAGCCTGGCTCACTATGCCCCTTTTTCAATATTAATATATTTTATTCCTAAGGTCTCTTCCAAATCCAAAACCTAGAGTGCAAACTCAAATTTGTACAAAATATAATATCTGGAGCTGCTCCACAGAAAATGCATTGTGAACGATATTATAGATGAGACTGAAAGCACCCAGGGGCACCAAGGCTCATGTTCACACCTATTGATTGAACTTTCCTAGGCCATGGAGATAACATATTGGAAATCTTAACCTAGGTGGTGTTTCCCTTTAACTCTCAGGTTCAGCTTTCATTGTTAGTTGTTGGTCTTTAACCTACTCTGACATGAGGGTGAACTCAGTGCCTTTAGGCCACCTTGCACATGACTGACACAGCTCAAAGGCCACGTCAGACCTGATTACCCAGCTCTCAACAAGGACTGTCAGAGCTGTTGCAGCAACAAGAAAGGAGGAACTGTACAACAGTTGTCGTCAGTATAATGAACATGATGTATTGACAGCAGACTAGCTAGCTAAATTTTGAATGGTTTTGACTACCTCCGCAATCCTTAATATAATGAAAAAAATGTTTTTTTGTTTTGTGTAATTATATTTTGGCCTTCATATTGCAAACTGTAATGTCTCAGTACCTTTCTGCTTCTTGAGCTGAGGGAGGCTGCTGATGGTGGTGGCATGAATTATCTCTACCACTATCTGATACCTACAAAAAGAGATAGAGATGTTAAGTTTCAATCAGCTGTTGGAATCCATCAAAAACATTCAAATGGGCTGTCTTAGCACGAATAAACTGAATACTACTCAAGTAAAAAAAGATATAAATACATTATGATGTGATACAATGGTAAAATTTTACATGCACAGTTATTGTAAAGCATGCACCAGTACAGTATGCAAAAATGTAGGTAACTGAGTCTATGTTTAGGGAGTCAGTATTAAGGCATTATTTTGTCAAACTAAGAGGACAATATGGCAGTATCATGTCCAGCCCGCATTTAGATCTGGAATATAGCCAGAGAGAGAGTGTCTGTTCCCATGGTAACCCTACAGCAGCAAGCAGACTGGTGGATAACACTGTCTGGTTAACATGTTTGTGTATTTGTGTGTATGTACAGTATGGTTCATTTAAGGAAGTCTATGTTCGTACGTGGCAGTCTCAGTTTAATAAGGCGGTGCAGGTGTATATGTCTGTGTGTGTCACTCGTGTCGTGCCTGAGTTGTTTGAGGAAATTGACATCAGCAGACGTTGATATCAGTTTGATGAAATCTTCATAGGAGGCAGCGTAGGTGTAGGCTTTCTTCTGCTGCTCAGCCTGCTGCTCCCTCTGCTCCAGCTGAGACAACAGCATCCTGTTTATGGAGTCTGGATCGCTGAGCACTTCTACCAAAGGCTTCAACACTGGGGCACGCAGACACATACCAACACACATACACACACACACACAAAGATATAAAGACATATATCAATGGAAAAATCGACTGAATGCTGTTAATTAAGTCTGAATAATTCACCACTTCTAGAAAATGTTGTTAAGTGCCAAAGAGAAAAACCATACACAGACATGCAATATACACTGTGAAGCATTCTGGAGCCAAAAACTCACAAACATCAGATGTAGGCCCGTATGTACAAACAGATACCAGCAGTCATTCTGCCTTTCTAGCAAAGCCAACACTAAAGCCAAAGTGGATAATTACAGCACAGTGAAATAGATCTGTATGCCACTGAACTGAAATGAACCCACCTCTGCAATCTCTCGAGACCACTTACACTCCCCTCACAGCTCTTTTAGATCGTTGCTCCTGTGTTCCTCTTAAATGCCTACACATGTCACCTGGCAGTCCTCACAAATTCATACTGTAGCTACATATGTAGCTCTCGTTTTAACAACACCGGTAAAAGCTTGCTTGTTTTGCTTGTGTGACCCAAAGCACCTGTATTACCTGCTGAAAATGAAAGCAGTGACCATGACTTACATTACCTCAATAACAACGTGACTGCATATATATTTGACAAATTCAAAAAAAAGTGGACATAGTGTTAAGTTATTCTTTAAGCCTTTAGAGGGCTTAATTTGTGGGAAATGCAGTTTTAAAGACAGAACAGCAGCTACATATCAGGATAATGCATTTCTACTCCTCTATAATGTAACAAATAAATACTGCCAGGAAGTCCTTTTATCTCATCTATTACTTTTCATAGCAGGAAAAGCACAGGTGTAATTAATAACACTGATAATAATGGTTGCATTCAATTTAGTCTTTCAAGTTCTACAGCCCTGGTATTGTGCACGCTGGCTCCCTGACAAGGCTTACAGCTACATGTCAATGAAACAGAGCCATCGTCAGATGAAAAGATCTATTACTGACATAGCTGACTCAATACTACTATACAGGAGGAAAGGACAGACACACACAATAACAGAATATTAAACAAAACAAAAAAAGGGAACAGATGCACGGACAACATTCGTGTTTTTATGACAAATCTGATAACATGACATATCACACCTATTTTTTCGCATTCATTAAATACAATTAATCTTATTTAGAAAACAGAGAGGTGTCTTTTATAGCAAATGAGAACAACAGCAAATGGCCTCAGTTGTTAATGACCTTTAACTTTATCACAAAATAAATGAAGACACTGCGAGTGCGACATTGTTATATCTACATGTCCACCTTTACATTTTTTTCCACAGCAGACATTTTCACTTGTCCTAGCAGGTGCAACTAATAACATCAGCAATGGCTTCAGTCTGTTTGCTTCCACAAAAGCCACACTAGAGGGAAAACATGCACAACATCAGAACCTCATAACTGGAACACCTAAATGGAACGTAGCCATCATCAGTGTTATTAATTTGCACCTGTGCCTTTCCTGCTGTCATATCTAAGAGTCTGTAGTGAAAGGGGTTTACTAATTTGTAATGTGGGGGGTCCTGTGCAAATTTTTATTGATTTCAAATCAAGCTCAGTCCACTTCTTAATTTTCCCACCGTGGTCTTGTACCCCCACCAGGAGTGTTTAGGATGTATGGGCATATAGAGGAGAGGTTACAGATTGAAACAAACTGAACACTCTTCCTCGCCCCTCCCTTTCCAAACAAGGAGGAGAACCTATGGTATCTTTCAGGTGATTATACACTGATGACAACAAAGTGATGAATATTATATTCTATTTCTATAATAGATCCCCTAAATCCTAAACACCACTAATTTATGTTCTAGTGACTATAGTGTATAAGACCAATGGATGTCTGACTTTTAGGGCCTCGACACACTGGGCAATGGTCAGTCGTCAGTCAAAGAAGGACCACTGATGAGTGTTTGACGTCCTAGTTTTCGCAATGTGTCCCGATCTGTTGGCACTTGTCGGCCATTGTCTGCTGTTTTTTATAGGTTTATTATGTTTATTATTATGTTTTTAGCCACTAAGATGAATTTTTGTGTACTGTTCGCAAGCACACAGTAAATGTCCTGATATGATATCAAAAATATAATTTGTGCTTTCAACATCTGGCTGTGTTGGTAATGTGCTAACTGGCTAACTAGCATCTTGACTGTCTTGTTTGTTGTCTGGTTTCCTGTTTTTGAATGACCGATACAGACTACAGCTGCCTGCTGGTATGAAAAGTTAACTCCTCTCACACACACACAGAACATACATGCTAGCTAGCCATTAGCTCTAGTCTTTGTGGTGTGTTCAAGTGCAAATTTCTGGCCGAGACACAGGCAACATGAGGTGACACAAAAGTCAGGTTCATTGCCACTAGGTCTTTGATGTCGATTTGGTGTGTCTGGGCCTTTAGAGTTTGTGTTTAGCTTACCCAAGAAAAGAAAAGGTTCACTATAGTGTCAGTACAGTAATTACACACACATACACTCATTCACACGCTGTCACAGTACCTTTAGTAGTGATGACTTCTGTGAGGCAGCAGCGTAGTGTATGTGACTTGGCATCCTTTTGTGGCAGCAGACATAGCAGCAGTATTCTGGCTACACAGCGAAGAAAGGCCAGCTCAGAGTCTGGACTGACCAAACAGGGATGGAGAGGAAACGGACGAGCACACTCCTCTGGTCTGGATACACACATTAGAGAGACGCAGATTAAAGCTGAGATATATACAGAGAGACAGAGTGTTATTCTGGCAGTGCTAGATGTCAGATGATGTTAGATGAGATCTGACTTCACTGACATAGCTAACACTGCCATTGTTATTCATTCTTCAGCTGTGTCGCATCTCACTGCCTTTGCTTCTAAAACCTGACTGAACAAGACACGCTGCTGCTAGAGTGTTCTTAAACTATTGAAGATGAGGGAGGCCAGACATCTCTGTAGTGTGATCAAATCAGAAGTCTCGCCTGACTTGCGGGGATAATGAAACCAGATGGTGTGTGAATCATCACTCTGTCTGTAAGTGTACCTGGCAGATGCTGCCTGGTGAAGAGGGAAGTGAATGTGGAGGATTTTAATGTTGTTTACATGGTACTGAACTGCCATAATTTCACCCCATCTGTGTACATAACATTATGGTGCTGGGTATGAAGGCTGGTGGGAAGGAAGATCTTTCCAGTAACAAATCAAAGCTGACATATTTTCGGTTGAAACAACAGTGAGTCAGATGTTGTGCAATGAAAGCTGTACTCAGAAGTGAGGAACACTTTATTTCACTGGCTTTCCCTTGCATGATTTCCAGGTAACTGAGTGATAAACACCTTGAGACACTCAAGCCTTAACTTGGGCAATGTGACTTAAACTATTCCCAATTAAATGTGTGTGTGTTTGTATACCTTGCAGATGCAGCCTTGAGATCAGTGAAGTGTGTGTGTAGGATTCGGATGCTGTCATAACACACCACATTGACAAGGTCAATGTCAGCAAGCCTGGATCTCAATTGCCCAATCATCTGCCACCAGTCCTCCGACAACATGGAGTACAACTGGCCTTCATCATGACTCAAGGGGATGTACCAGGACAGGATGTAGTCTCTGTAGGCATAGTCAAACACTGTGGAAAGACAAAGGTGGAGAGATTTGAAATATCATTTTTGATAGAAGATTAATACTAAAGAGACAGACACCTGCAGCACATAAACAAAGAGTAGATCTAATAAAGATGAACAGTTCTGTACTTTACAATTTGAATCCGTTTAAGAATGCACTTTTAAAATGTTTCAAGATGCAATTACTAATATTTTGCAGTTTCTTTGCTAAAAGTTAACACCTTTTTTTGTGTACTGCTGTTGCCAGGCCTCTGTTGGCAAATGGCTGCTGAGATTTTTAGCTTTCTCAACAAGAAGACTTGAACTAACTTCATTTTCATTGTGAATGCTCTAACCTCCCAGGCCCCCTGAACTACCCACTGCATGTATTGCGTTAGGTTTCATTTCCTCCAAAACCCTGGTGAGCACTGATGCAGTATTTGAAAGGGCGAGAAAGTATCATCCATCCACCTGTTT
>JAPZEB010000026.1:4715856-4725957 GCA_029783705.1 Chaetodon striatus | reverse complement strand
AGCCGGCTGCAAGGACACAATCACTTTCCTTGCAGAATAAATCACCCTATATCTGTGTGCGTATGTTTGCGTGTGTGTTTAAGTGTGTCTAAATCCAGCAGCATGACTCCACCTCATCTATTATAGAACAACACAGTGAGGATCCAGGGGGCAGAGAGATAAGATGAGATAGGGAAGAAAGATGGGGAGGGGAGGGAGATAATTGAGGGGGTAAAGGATGAAGCAATTGAGAGGCATAAAAAAATGAAAAACATTCGGATCAGATGTGTCTGCTCAACATGTTTACATGTGCTCCAGTCTGTTAGAGTAAATGTTAGACAAAAGTGCCATTAGATAACAGTAGAAATTGGCAGTTTTCTCTCTTTCAATGGACTCAATCAGTTGGTTATAACTCATAGTGTGATGCTAATGTAAAATCAGAAAGAGCTGGTAGAGTTTGTGTGAATTGCAAGAGGGGTATTGCCTGCTTTTAATGAGTTTAAACTGAAAGACACCAGCATCTTACCATGAGCTTGTTGAAGAACCCCAGTTGTACTCCTGATTGCCTTCTGTTTCTGTCAAAGCAGCTGACTTTGAGAGGACTTTTCCTGACTAGCAGAACAAAACTCCCAGCCAGGAAACACAGGAGGGCGAAGGACACATAGATGAACAACTTTAAGAAGAAAGAGGTGAGAGTCAGGCCTCCCCAGGCCAGCTGAAACACTACTGCTGCCACCACGCCCAGGCAGAAAGCCGGGACGAACCGGAAAGAGGAGCCGATAGAAGAGGTGGAGGTGGCAGACATGGGCCCCTCTTCTTCTCCGTTACTGCTACTCCCTCCAGCCAGTGGTGTAGTGGTAGTTGAGGGGGTGGGCATACTGCGACCCCACCATCCATATATGTGTCACTACGAGTTAGGCTGAAAAGTTGGTCCGCTGCTCTGTACGCCAAGTCAGAGAGGTAGGTATACTGTGTACACTCGTGTATACCCTCGACTACAACACTGTCTCCAAGAAGAGGCATCCCCGCTCTGACATCTCCTCGCCGACCTGCACCGCTATGTTTTCCACGCTCCTAGCATCGGCCCGCCCGGCGGCCACAGCAGGCACGGAGCCCCGTAAGCTTAGTCATCCACAGCACGCTACTCCGGACAACAGCACAGGGCACCAGGCACGTCTGGGTGTAGGCGACAGGAGCTGCCAGTCGCCCGGAGAGCAGACGGAGAGAGACCCGGGGTGATGGGATAGATGTAGCAACATCCACCGTCACCTTGGAGACAAATAGGTGGAAAGGTAGCTTAGTGACTGTTGCTAATCAACTGAGCTAGCAGGAAGCTCAACTGGAAAGCCAGTATAAGTTACTGTAGCCTGCTTTAATACCAACATACATGACATACAAGTAAAAGCCAGCAAATAATCTCGTACTGCGGTGTGGTTTGACAACTAAACCAACTGCAACACCGACTGCTAGCTAACTAGCCTGCTTGCTAAGTAACCAATTCAACATCAGCTAATGTTAGCTTACTCACCTATCGTTTAAAAAAAGGTGTGCGATAACAACACTACATTCTCGCTGTCCTCTCTGAAAGACAGTGTGTCGGAGGCTTTGCAGCGGCGAATTAAAAGTATTATAAACGCAACGACAAAGTATATAAGGTCAAAAATCCCCACCAGATAAAAACAAGCAACTGTTATTTTCCTCGAGCTCCAGCTGACTGACAATCTCTCTGAACGTTGAAGGGGTGTCAGCCAATCAGCGCGTGTGTTAACAACCGACGGTGCGCCTGTTTTCTTGATCAAGACAGCCCGAGTGGGCGGGTTTTTTTGTTTGAACTTTGCGATGGATGGACTGGGGAAAATGCCGACCAACCAGGCAGCGACAGATTATAATCAAGCGTACAACGAGGTAAAGGATCATGCCTCGTTACTCTCAACATTGTCTTTTCCTTCAGACAACAGTACATTGACTTCAACAAACCAGATACACCAAAAGAATGTGCTATTATTTTGATCTTATGCAAATGATTAGCTCTAAGAATATTTTCATAGGAAATACTGTGGAAACACACACATCAGAAATACTTTGAACTGTTACACCTCCTGTAGCAAATTTCCTTTGGTCTTCTATTACAGGTGATATACAGTGGGGAAAAAGCTTGTTCCATTTTGAACACATATGTGTCAACAACAAGGTGAAAGAAATATCCTTCAACATTTTGCATTCACCCAGCTAAAGAAGAGTTTGAAGGATTTTAGCTAAATATAGATTATATATGTGCTTTTTGTGATTCAGATAGAGAAACAATATTTCATTTGTTCTTTCACTGTGAGCATTCACATTTATTTTTGGACAGATATGCAAAACTTTATACACAGGAAAATGGCACTAATGTACAGATTAATGTATTCAGTGTGATGTTATGTTTTGTGTTCTATGGGACGGATGGTAATATAACTTATATTATTCAGCCTCTGGTCATCTTTGGTAAATTCCATATCCATAATCAAAATGGTCTCAAGGTCGTAAGTGGTTTATTGTTGAACTGAAGCAGTGGGGCACCTTATTAGAGGAAATGAAGAACAAGAAAGCTACAAAGACTTTCACTGCTTTAAAGGACGTACATTAACCTTGAACTCTGTAAGGAATGGACCTCTACTAACCCTGACATGTTGTTTTCTTGAATAATTATTGTTGAATCCCGCCGTGTTATAAATTAAATGTTCAGAAGCAAAATAAATACAAAACTGTTTTTTTTAAAAGTAATGACAAATTATATTTTAGTCATATTCACCTCAGATAGCTTCACGAGTGATTAAAATGGGACACTTGTTGATAATTTGCCTTCGGTGCCATTTTAAATTGTTATCCAGATGTCTCAACCACTCATATGATACTACTCTAGATAGCTAAAGAGCTCTACTATACTATAAAGAATAAAAAAGAAAGACACATTAAAGACAGTATGGATGACTTTTCCTCAAACACACAGTGACACAAAACCACATTTTTTATGACGCTACTGTCAAAGTGGGACACTTTTAGTGGCAAACTGAGACATTTAAAACACATTGTTATTTATGTGAAGGCTTAATGAATACACAGCAATGATAAAAACAACAACAAGTAACATCACTTTTTTTTTAAGAGAAGCAGATAATAATGCACAGACAGGCTTTGTTTGCTGTTTGAGGCAATGTATGTAACATGTTCATCACTGCTAGGTATTAAATTCATGAGGGACACATAAAAAGGAAACTCAATCCCCTCATTATAATTACTTGAAAGGCTGTCCCACTTTGCCAGTAACACACTGTCCCACTAAAACAATCAGCTATTGGCATACACAGACAGTGTCAAAAGCGCATTCAATATAAACATGATTTTTTTTGTAATTCCAGTTCACCATGACATCCCATAACAAAATATATAACAATTATAAGCAATCCATAATTTTTCACATTCTATAACCATAACATTATCCACATCAGAACACTAAGTTATTTTACTTTTCACTGTGATTCATTGCGAGGTTGTAAAATATGGCGTGCCATGCCCCTGGAAATGATGTCATGGCCAGAGAACCTATATTTATCAGTCACATAGTTGCCAATGATGAGCTCAGTGTTGATTTCTACTCATGTTAGTATATACATGTAAAGACAGAAATGATAAAGCCTACCCATTGTCCCACATTACCAGTATTCACCCTACATACTTTACTACTCGGGACATCCACTGAATATAATCTCTTATTCTCCTTATCTACTTTTATTTGAATAGACCTAATTAAAGTGGAGAATTTTAACAAACTATCTGTCATAGTATATAGGCTGTTATTACTCCTTACAGGCCTTATATTCAAAAAGGAGTTTCCTTTATAAGTATCAAGCCAAGTCATATGAAAGATACCACCTCTTAAACTACCAGACAGTAATAAAGACATCTTATTGGATTCGTGATCAAATCAACAAATGGCAGAAGATCACTTTTCATCAGTTGATAAGACAATATGACAGATAAATTAAATTTCATGTCAATTTGGGATCAGTGACATGCATGGATTTGCTTTCTAGACAGTAACCAGGAGACATTAAATTCTGATGTGGATATGGTGTGACACATTTTCTTTGCAACAGCAGTCAGTCCTTCACAATATGTGGGAAATGTGATGGTATAGTGAGGCTCTGCTCTGCATTTAGCAGATTTAATGTTCTTCAAATCCTAAATGATTTGAGCATTATCAGTAATACATAAAGTGTGTAAAAGGTTATGGTTAAGGTACAGGTGTCCTTGACTGAATAATATTTATGATTGGCTGGGTCTTAAAGGGGCTCATTCAAGAATATGAAAAAATTCACTGGGCAAGAGGATGTGATTCTTTGTTTTATTTGGTGAATCAGAGTTATGATGCAAATGGCAGACAAATACAATATGTTCACAATCTGAGCTGTAAATAATAACCTGTGAGTGTGAGATGAAGTACAGCATGTATAAACCCCTAAAAGGAATCCTATATGTTTGTGATTTTTTTATATCTTACATCACTTTCTAACATCTTGAGAAATAACTATTGTTCTTTACCCTTATTTGTTTTTCTTTGTGATACATAGGCAGTTTATATCAATCTTCATACCATTTAGGCAAGCTCCCAGTACTCAGCACTGAGCTGAGCTGCTCCTTGTATCATATATCATTGTATAAGAAGAAAGAACACATCCAGTTCTTGTTACAGCCATTTACAATGACATGATAATGGTTCCTTTCACTGCCTTCTGTCCAATGTTTCTGTCTGTGTCTGGCACACACACACTGACATCAGATTTCCTTTTTCTCCACCAAACTAAAAACAGACAGCTGTGTGTACAAGCTACTTCCCCTTTCAACGGCCATGTCAGGCAAAATGTTTTTAAAGCATGTTATATAGAAGATAATAAAGACGAAGATACTAAAGTCTTCACAGATTGTTAAAGAAACAGTTCACCCCAAAATTAAAAATAAGCTACAAATCTCCCTTATCTGTAGTGCTATTCATCAGTCGAGATTGTTTTGGTGTGAGTTGCAGAGTGTTGGAGATATCGACCGTAGAGATGTCTAATCTTTCTTCAGTGTAATGGGACTAGATGGCACTCGGCTTGTGGTGCTCAAAGTGCCACAAAATACATCTGAAAAACTCAACAACAATGTCTCTTTACAGAAATCATGACCTGGTTACTCAGGATAATCCACAGACCTTGTTGTGAGCAGTTTCATATCAGAACTTTTTTCTTTCTACCAAACTACACCTGCCAACCTTATCACTACACAGAAGGAGGCGTGCATCCACTCATGGATGAGAGGTTCATGCTTGTGATTGCACAAGATGTAAACATTTATAGTATCCTCTTTGGTTCAGCTGTAATGTTGGTTAGCTCAGTGCTAGATGAGCTAACAGTAGATGCACGCTTCCTTCAGCAGGGTCTTACACAGTGGGGTTGATTAGTGCTTAGTGTGCAAACAAGTTTTAAGGATTTAAGAGGTTAAAATGAAGTTTATGTTTTATTGTGTCTGAAATATGATTTCACGTGATTTAATACAAGTTTGCCAAGCTGTTTCTGACAAAAATAGTTGAGCCCAGATTTGACATCTGCCCATGTTTGCTCTAGGAAGGTGGTTTGCGATGAACAGCATTGGGGTCGTCGATAGGATCAATTTTGAAGTCGGCGGGTCGCAGCTTCATGGTACTGGTCTTCAGGGAGTACCACCATCCTCTCCAAGAGTACCAAACTACGCCATCGTCTGTCACCGCACTGTAGTGCCCACTGGGGTAGTACAGGCCATTAAGATGGGCTGAGTGACACCTAGGAAACGACAGAATGGAGAGGAAATGATATTTTGTAACGTTTTACTGCAAGGAATGACTGTGAGCATTTTGCTGCATTTGTATGCATATCTAACTAAAATGGAAGGAGTGTCTGTCTGTCTGTCTGTCATTCAATTTTCTCGACAATCATTCATCCAATCAACTTCACACTTGGCGTGTGTATTGTTGAGGACCAAAGGAGGTGCAGTGTTGAGTGTAAGCCCTTTAGATGTGAGGGACATATTTATTAGTTGTATACTACTACCGTTTGAATACTGTGTATTGATAGGGGACCCCCATTAAGTATTAGACCACCATGGCATGCTGGGTACAGCTCAATCACTGTTGCTTGCTACAGTACCTTAAACAACAGATGAAGACAGAATGATGTTACATTGTAGCAACCTCAAAGATTTCAAGCATGAACAATGTAACTTTCAAAATCAGAACATTTGGCCTGGTCCCAAGTAGCTAGCTCTTGGCAAATAACGCATATATTCCAAGATAGGGTCGCAGGGGACGCAACCATGTCATGGCAGGTGTACCGCTCAGGACCCAAGGAAGTGTAGTGTCTAATGTGAAGTTGTCTGAATGAGCTGCAAGCAGCAATCACCAGTTAGCCAGTTCTGAGGAGGCACATTTTAAAATGGGCACTCGACTACTATCACAAAACTCCTACTTGTTGAACCACCAGCCTCCTTTGTCTTCCTGGGCACAGTTTCCTTTGTAATTATCGTTGTCCTGGTCGTAGGTGCTGAATTTCATGCCATGGTGACTGGCCCACTCTGACACACCAACATGATAACTTCCAGACAGAGCATCTCCAGCTGTACCTACATAGGATCCAAAGGTCAGCTGGTAGTGATCCTGCAGAGAGGGACGAATGAGGAGAGCTCATCAACTGGCTTAACAAAGAAAAGAACAGTTTGACATTTTGGAAAATACACTTATTTACTTTCTTGTGGAGTCTTAGATCACATAGTCAAAACCACTCTCGTGTCCTTCATTAAATATGAAGCTCTAGTAAGTCACTGGACGGGTCAAGAAAGAGAGGCCTATTAGCTCTACACATTGGTTTTTAGGGGATAAGGGGAAAATAAGGTATAATGTGTAAATTACTGAGCTTTAGAGCTGCTGGGTGGATTTTTTTTACTTTGGATAAAGCAAGGCTAGCTACTTCCCCCTTTCATATTTAGAGTACAGGGATGAAAGTAGCATCAATCCTCTCATCTAACTCTCGGCAAGAAAGCAAATAATTTCCCAGAATGGAGATTCCTTTAAGCCTGTCCATAAGAGAGAAGGGGGGAAACAACCTTACAGTACATAAACACATGAAAACAAGTGCATACTAGATCTATGATTTACAGTTACTTTCCACAGCATTATTAAATATTTGTATATTTTTAAATCCCCCTTAATAACCCACCTAATAGTCTAATTCAAAATATGTTTGTTATTTTTGTTGTCAGTCAGCTTCAGCACCTTTTCATCGGCCACTTTGAAGTTCTTGTACTCGGCATAACGCTGGGAACCATCAAAGTCTCCCAGGACAATCCTCAGAGAATAATTTCCTGTAACAGACAAAAAAATAAAAGCCCTCTGAAAATACAAAAACAACTCATGCCCCATCAACACAAAAAAGATTGTTTGTTTTGCTTTGGGGTTTTTTTTAGCCAGTTGGGGGCAGCAGAGCAAGTTGTGAACAACATGTTAGCAAACAGTCTGTTTGTCTGTCCAACAGACAGAGAGCAACACTGGCATTCATTTGAAGACATGTCTCTGGGTTACATCAAATTTCTAAGTCAATTATTCATTCTCCTTTATGTTCTGTTTTGGTATCCACCAACTCCTGAGGGAAATATCTGGCACATTAACTGCTAAACTGTGTTCACCAGCTAGTCACTAACTTTGTCTGTCTGATGTTTGGTTCTGAGCAGGCAAAACAGTGAAGCTGCAGGCTGTAAAACCAAAACTATTAGCTGAAAGACGCTGAAGCACTAAGTAGAACTGAGGGGAACTGCAGTGGGTGATAACTCTCTGCAGGTCTGTCACTACAGCTCCTTTTACATTGCCTCTGCAAGGCTGGAATTTCACGTTGTTATTCCACCTCGCTGCTCTGTATAAAAGGTAAAAATGCGAGTAAATCAGGAAAACAATGAGGTCCAGGAACTCCTTACCCTCCCAGCAGAGAACTTGATCAGCCACCATATAACAGGAACGGTAAATCATTGTTATTGCCATATTAATCCTGTTTTTATTGTTTATAAAGCACTGCCTTTAAGTATTACCTGTCACGCCCATCATGCCTCTTTTGCTTCCGTATTGGTGGCAAGCTGTCTAAAACCACGCACTGGAGCTGAATGATGCTGCTGTCATAAAAATGTAAAGGCTATATACAGGAGGAACTATGTTGCGGCCCTATAGCACAAGCTCTGTGTCATAAGGGTTTATCAACCGCATCATTTGATTAATTGTCAATAATTCAATATTGATTAGTAACAGCTATGAATTAAAACATTCTGTGACAGAAGCGCTGCTGACCTTGTGTGGTGATGTAATGCAGGTTGTCATTGCCGAGCCAAAACTCTGCATCCATGTCTCCAAAACCGTCCTTATACTCTGCCCACGACCTGATAGATAGATAGATAGATAGATAGATAGATAGATAGATAGATAGATACATAGATAGATAGAGAGATAGATAGATAGATAGATAGATAGATAGGATGCATTGCTTTCCATTAGATTTCATTACTGAAAACTATAGTTCTCAGACGTCACAGACACACCTGTTAAACCTCTCTGTTCCATCCAGCCGTCTCTGAATGACGATCCAACCACCTCCATCACTCATATCACAGTAGACTCTGACTGGGCCTGGGCTGCTGAGGGGTTTGATTGTGTAGACACCACTAGATCTGAAGCCAGAACTGAAGAGCTGGGAGCAGTCTAACACACACACACACACACAGACACACACACACACACAAAGAAATATACACTCTGTATTCAGTGCATTAATGGTTCCTTTATTTTTTTGTAAAGTGAGACCCTAAACAAGATATTTTAAGCTTTTAAATGTCATTTTGCAGCCCTAAGGCTGTGGCCCTGACCTGTGTACTCGGTGTCCTGGCTCTGGTCGGGTCTGGGTTTGTCATCGTTGCCAGGCTGGTTGACCAGTTGTAGTCTGTGTAGGAGGAGTTCTTGTTGCTGGAGCTTAACTTTCAGAAGCTTCTCCTGTTCCCGCAGACGAGCCACCTCCTCAAGGCAACTGTCTGACGCCTACACACACATTTGGATTGTTAAATTTGTGAGGATCTTCACTCATGTTCATTCCCTAACTCTGAAATAAATTATAGAGTAAATATATTGTTTGTGTTTTCCAAAAGCATATTTTTATGCACATTTTCACATTTTTGGAAGTTTTACATTTAAAAAAGTTGTATGGAAACAGCAAAATTTGTTAAAACTTTTTACTCACTTGAGATGGTTTTTGCGTATGACAAAATAAAGGCTGAAGAGATAAATGAGATAAGGAAACACCTTTGCTGCATAAGTTCTGATATTGGGAACATTTAACTTACAGTACTGATGTACAATACAGCTGTTTCTACTGTTGTCGTCTTCCCGTGCATTAGAATCATTAATTTGTTTTTGTCTCCAGACAGCATGAAACATAGCGGATACTAGCTGACATTAAAGAGCAATTAAAACTTGCCTAATTGAAACAAATTCCTTAAGACTTCTCTCAGTTCCTCTCTCATGTTGGCTTAGATTGCTGAGGTGATTCGTTTTTTTCGTTAGTTAGTTAGTTAGTTAGTTACTTTGTTTGTTTCTCACAGTAAGCCCCCTCTACTTCCTCCACTCTGTTAACTGATGGATTACAGCCATGCGTAAAGCACAGCCTATACTGCCAACTTTTGATGAAATTACATTTTGCAGAGCCTAGTTTATTTGCTCTTAAACAGCTGATGGAAACAGCAGGCAGATTTAGTTACCTTTGGACAAAGCATGGCTAGCTCTTTCCCCTTGTTTCCAGTCTTTGGGCTAAGCTAAGCTAATCAGCTGCTGGTTCTAACTTCAAATGTAGTGTACAGTTAGTTTCAATCTCGTCCTCTAACTCCAAACAAGAAAGCAAATACAGTGGCATGCAAAAGTTTGGGCACCCCTGGTCGAAATTCCATCTACTGTAAGTAGTCAAGTAAGTACAAGACAAATTTCTCTCCAAAAGGCATGGAGTTAAAAATGAAGCATGCTTTTCAACATTTTAAGCAAGATCAGTG
>JAPZEB010000026.1:4669804-4681933 GCA_029783705.1 Chaetodon striatus | reverse complement strand
AAAACAGACCTGTACACACAACACAGACAGTATCCTCCTCATGACAATAGACACTGAATAACAGTTACTGATTTACCAAGCTGGACAGTGTGGTGGCATTTTGTAAACATTTTGAGTGTATTTCCAGTACATAGGAAATACACTTAAGCTTTTTTTGTGTTTTTAAGGACAAGATTGTGCTCTTGAAAATATAATCTTTATAACTTTTCAATGTGAAATAACCCTATTCATGCCTAATTGTTGGATTACAGAAAATTACATCATTACTGCCACAAGATGTCACTGCGACACAGAAGAACAGACATTGCCTTTAAGGTTTGTCCTTGCTGTTTTCAGGGTATGTTTCTTAAAGTAGAGGTAGATTAAAAGTGTGTTTATGCAGTTATTGATCAGAAAATTACCGAGATGTGTTATTAAAAGACATTTCATGATCAAACATAGCATGTTTGTGAAACAGGCCATATGTATCTGTGTCAATGTGCTGGGAAAATGACAGCTAATAAAGTTAAGAAATGAAGTCTTTGCTGTCCTACACCAAACATATTCATAGCACCAAACTACTGATTAAAACAACGACAACATAAATCAGATCACAGCTGTAATGACAACCTAATAAGTCCTGGCTGATCTAACATTGACTCAATGTCACTGCATTGTCTGGATGATGTCTGTCCTCCAGATTCAGACTCTGAGGATTTATTCATTCAGTCACAGCAGCAGTGATGCACATGACTGTAGGAGTGTGTTTAACCCTCACACACACACACACACACACACGCACACATCTGTGTTTTAACATGATAATGAAGGTCTGCCAATCACACTCCAGTATTATTCATTTAGAATATTCACTGAGAAAAAAAATCAACCTTAAGCTATATGTATATGTATTTGGAAAAGAAAAAAATATATATATAAAATGTTTTGTTAAAAATGGTGGTAGCCTATTTTATATGAGACACTGCAACCAATAACACCACGAAAAGCATATATGCAATAAGAAGAAATAATGGAAATTTCTTTAGCTAGCTGTATAGGCTTCATGATAAGTCAGCTAGCAAAATGCACATTATAAATGTCACATAGTAAGCCTTTACATAATGTAATGTAATTTAAAAAGAAATAAATTAATTAATTTAAAAAATAAATTAAACAAGCACAAACGTATTCCCGTCATTAACATTAAATAACATTAGCTAGAAATGTTATGGGGGGATAAAACTAAATGTCTAAATTAGCTAGCTTTATGCTACATAACTCACGTACACTGCGCATTTTTAGCTAGTGGTATCATGTGTTTTTATTGACATATGTCGAGGCTCGCTGTGAAATGTTATAAAGTTATTAGCTGTGTGAGGAGCAGCAGCTGTGCCGCAGTGAGACATAAATCCTGTCTGCTGCTCTCCGTCAGGAGCACACGGCTCCTGAGTCAACAGAAAACGCCCTAAAACGCTCCTTCCTCTTACCTGAAGTCCGCTGGTGCTACTCA
Organism: Chaetodon striatus; assembly: GCA_029783705.1. NCBI lineage: Eukaryota > Metazoa > Chordata > Actinopteri > Chaetodontiformes > Chaetodontidae > Chaetodon > Chaetodon striatus. The sequence continues at coordinate 4,680,444 of JAPZEB010000026.1, read as the reverse complement.
GTACAATCACCCGGGGAAATGAAGCCCTCTCTCGGCCTCTCGCTGCTCCTCTGTCCCGTTTTCTTCGGCTGACACCGCCCGCATAGGAGAACCGCTCCGCCCCTCCGCGCCACTCCTTCCCTGAAACCAGCCCTCCTCCGCCTTCCTGCCATCAGCCATCAGCAGTCTGACCACTTAGCAAGGAAGCATAAACATCTGGAGTGGAGACTGGCATTGGATAGCATTGTCTTCTCCCACAACATCTGTTGTAATAAAATGTGGGTAACACATTTCTAAAATTGCTTTACCTTATAGCTAATTGTTATGCTAATAATAACCAATTTTAGCGTGAAAACAACACAACCAGGCACTAGCTTAATTAGCCAAAAGGCTGTTGTGTAGCTTTAAGCAACATTGGTGGTTAAATTGTGCACTTTTGGAAGACTCACACATAAATCCAAGACAATATTATAAGGTTATCATCAGTAGTGTTTTAAGCTAAGTGAATGGCATTGTTCAACTAAATATGTCTCCAATTCTTTTCATGACATTTTGAACTGATGAAAAAATAACTGCCACTTGCAGGCATAATTTCTTTTTCTGGCTTATTTTATTTGTAGATTTTCAGATTTTAACACAAACAACCCAAAATTCGAGTCTCAAGTACTCAAGATGGCACCAAGCTAAAGGGATGAGGCACAGAGGGAGGCCTATGAATCCAGCTCTTCAATGCAAGTTGTTTTGCAATAATGAATTCAGCACAGTAACACTAGGGCCTACAGTGCTACATCTATGTTAGCAACTGTTTGAGCAATGTTTCTGTTTAGTATTTCACTGTACCTCAGACCAGCCTCACCCTTATGCCACTTTATGAAACATATTGGTAAATACTGTTTGACTCACAGGATGTTCAGCTCAAATCTGTAACATCCCAAGAAGTCATACATTCCACTGTAGTGACTAGTTTCTCAATGTGACCAGTTTAGATGCCAAATAATAATATATTTCCTGCACATTTTATACAAAAGCCCTCCTTTACAAAGAGCAATTGAACGCATCATGTCAAACTAAGATTAGGGCATGTATCACCATCAGGCGAGTTTAGGTAGAATGTGTTCAAATAGTGATCTGCAGCACATTACTGATTATTCATTCTGCAAACACACTTTATCAGTGAGTACAACTTTGTGAACTGTCAGAGCTCCGCTGCTGCGACCAGTTTCTACACGCAGGAATTCCTCCTCCTCTCATTCCTACTTTCCTCATACCTTTGCTTACCATCCCTCCCCCTTTTTCTCTTCCCTCTCCTCTCACATATCGCTCTGTCTCTGCAGTGATGTGCTGAATCTTGTCAGAGTGAATTCCTCCACTGTGGTTGAACCCAAGCAAGATCTTTCCAGAAGGCCTTGACTTTTCTGTCTGCCAGCCTTTTTCCTGGGAAACACGGTGATGGGTTTTGAGTCAGAGCCGTAGAGTGAGCGTCCTGCACAAACATGCTCACTGTCGCCTGATTGCTTTAACTTGTCACACCGCCTGATTACTGACTGTAACATTAGTCATCTGCAGTGATTTAGCAGTAAATTAAAAGGTGAATACAGTATTATCAGCACACAGTAAAGACCACAATGTACACACAGAAATATTCACTTGAATTCATCAACATCCCTTAAAGCTGTAGTTGGTAACTTTTATAATAAAAAAATAACTTTTTGTGATATTTTCTGAAACTATAAATACATCCTGGCAGTAGTACAAGACTGATAATCTGTGAGAAAATCATGTTCCTCCTCCTTGTCATGCTTCTAATTGCATTTGCAAGACAGCTGAAGGAGATTTAATGCAGCTGTCAATAACTGCTTGTGAACTGTCAAACTAGGCAACACTGATCAAATATGAACCAATATTCTGTTACTGCATTGCCTATTTCTCAACTCAGATGTTTTAAGAAACATACTTAAGTGTACTGTTTAGCTGTAAAATGAGAACATTTGTCCCGGCTGGTGGGAGATGCTTTGTTTTAATTTAACTGTTTTTAATATGGCAAACATTCTCATTTTACAGCTGAACTGTACACTAAAATATACCTGTCTTATGTACTATGTCTACTGTCTTATGTCAGTATATATATTTATATACAGTTTTAGCAAATATCGAAAAAAAAGTTATTTTTATAAAAGTTACCAACTACAGTTTTAAAGACTGTGGCATAATATAAATAAGGTTGATCCTATGCCTAATTACTGTCATGAATTAAGACTGGCCTCAAAAAGGGGCAAGCAGAAAGTACAAGTGACCATCTCCGCGGCTGAAAATGGAGGCCAACATTTGAGTGCCAAGAACTGCAGTTCCTCGAATAGCCACTTTAAGCTATTCCCATAGACTCCCATGTTAAAGTGTCCAAATTTACAACAGACATAAATATGTTTACAGCCTGCTACTATGGTAGTCAGCTAGTCAGAGAAGTTATATTTGAACTTGGCACTGAAATGTAGCTCTTCATGTCTGTCTTTTCTAGATTTGCTTGAATGTGAGTGTCCTCTGTTAACCTACCCCGGGTCCCTCTCCAACCAAGCTGTGGATTTGCCTTTGATTGTTATAAAGCGAACCAGAATCAGTCATTGAATGGCATAGAGTGAGTGTTGATGATAGAGCAGAAATCTTTTCCACAGCTGTTGATGGTCAAGAAACAGCAACAGAATAAAAAGAACAGAAGTCTGGTGCTGTAATGGCTGAATGTTTATATGCATACCACGTAACTGCAACGTCCTCGGGTTGAATCCAGCCAGGGACCTTTGTTACATGTCATTTGCCTCTTTTCCTCCTTCTTTCCTGTCTGTCAATTAAAGACAAAACAAAACAAAACAGAGGTGCTCATATACATATTAATATCCCCAAGAAAATGGCCACATTTAATAACAGATCTTGGTTAATAAAGCATATTTTGCAGTTGCAATTACAGTCAAATGATTAATCAGGTAACAAACTGCTGCTAACACTTTTCTGTTATTCTATAAATAGACTACAAGCTTTTGATATGTTGTGGTAGAATTTCTTTAAGTCTCAAAGGCCTGAACACCCACACAGGTTTTTAATAGCTGTCCTGACTGAGACGACCTGTGCTCGTTAACTTTTGGCAGTGCTATGCTAAAAAAATATGAAGTCACCAAATCCAATATACTAATAACACTAACAGTTCTGTCACGTCTCATTTAATCTCGCATTTAAACAGAAAGAGAGACCACAGTTAATGTTTTGTGTTCCCATGTGAATATGGTGACAGTGGGACCTTGGATTTAGTCTGCTGGTGCTTTACCAGGGCTGAAGCTGACAACTGGCTCATGTGATAACACTGATAGTATGTCAACAAGCCAAATCAACTGTTGGCCAATTCACTATTGTTGGCTGCTCCACTGCCCCTCAGCAATGTGTGTGAGACAGACATGGATAGGAAGAAAACAGACAGACAGAGAGTAAGACAGACAGGCGGACTGAAAGACTGACCATTGTGCAGTTTTGGCAGGATGCGGTAGATGCTTTAAACACATGCTTCTATGACTCATAAACCAAACACACACACAAAGACACACAGAACAGAAGCTGATACTGTGTGTCTCATATCCATTTTAATATTCTATAGAACTGTATCATGTTTGTTTGTGGTGTGTGTTTACTCAGGTAAACATTAGTTAATCATTAAGCAACATTACAGTGCTGTGACTCACTCAGATAACACAGCCTGTACAATGACCTATCACATTCTGATCCAAGATGACTATTTATCGACATTTAACTAACCTCAGCTTGACTCATTAGCATCTGCAGAAATGATGTAATAAAGAAACAACATAAAGACTACTTTAAGGTTGAGATGAAACAAAGATAACTTTCTCAAGGTAAGTGAGGGTATAACAATGTGATAAGGAAACTTAGCAAGTTGGTGGTCAAGTCAGTTTTTTTTTACTTCAATACACATGACACGCGTGATGTTAATTATCAATTTTTTCAACTTCCTCTTCTCCTTCTTTTTTTTTTTTTTTTTTTGCAGCACACATTTTATATTGTCATAGCAGGAAACAGCCCAATCATCAGATGAAAATGTTGGCACTGTGCTCTGATGATGTTTTCAAAGTGACATAGTATGTCAGCTGACTTTGTCATCAGGAGGTGGAGGGGTTTGTGGATGGTATATTACTGAGGCAAGATGCCAGTCAACAAAACCAGTTGTTTTTTAGCAGGTCAGCGCTGTGTTTCCAGCTGCCTTTTAGCCCCCAAACATGGGAGCGAGGTTAGTGCCTCAAAACCAGGGTATTCAACACATTCTCACTACGACCTTGTCACATAATGGTTTTGGTCATGGACTTTCCAAGCCCACATATGTCCACATACATCTCTTTAACTCACAACATCAGTGCAACACTGTGAATTGCCTTCAGCAATAAAAACACGTGGTTGGGTTTAGGCAACAGAAGAAGGCAATTAGCTTTAGGAAAAAAGAACAGGGTTTGGCTTTAGAATCTTGCTGGATTTCAACGACTTTGGTGTGAGATCAGACACAGGTATTTTAAGCCTAGACATGATTTTTTCCTATCCATAACCAAGTAGGTTTGGGGCCTAAATCTGCACATAGAATATGGGCTCTTGCCCTCTGGCAGACGATACAGAGTTCCCCACTGTAAACTTAACCGATTCAAAAATTGATTTGTTCCTACCTCCATTAAACTTTAAAATACTGCTGTTTGAGGCTGCAGGGATTGTGCAATATTTTCATGGTGTTTTTTATCACAGAGTATGTGCAATATGTGTTATGTATTTGTATGTGCAATATCTTGTAATGTGCAATGTGGACTATGTGCAGCTCATTATGTTGTTTGTTTTATCACACTGTGTAGGCATGTTGTGTGCAGCATACGAGTCCAAAACAAATTTCCCTATGGGCACAATAAAGTATAATGTATCGTATCGTATCGTATCGTATCGTATCGTATCATTGGCAAAAACAAAAACACTTGAAGCGGATGGAAACTGCCGCAAGTGGTTCCATCGCAGCCTGTTTCACTGCTGCTGGCTGCAGCCCTCTTACTCAATACTGGACCAATTTCAAAAACTGTTGTTCACTTAGACACAAAAACATGAGAAAATAGTAGCCAGGTTGAAAAATACCAAAGTTACCCTTTAAGATTGAGTGTTCAGTGCTGAACAATCAGTTTTGGAGTCTGCCAAAAACTACCAAAAACAAGAAAGGAGAGTTCATTTCTGTGCTTATAAATTAAAGTTATAAATCTTCAACATAGGAGAGGCATAACTAAGAAAGAAAAAACAGTTCATTATTGTAGTCATCAGTGTCATTCTAGATGTTAAAGAGCATTTTGGGTTTAGAATTAATATTAATTTCACCACAATAACTACATAAACTGACATGTTTACATTCATACATATATAGTGACTAGATTTTTGTAGGCACAATGCTGGATGAATTTAGATTTAGAGGTATTCCCTTCTAGACACAGAATACATGAAGATAAATCCACAGTATAAGCATTTAAAAGGATTATATAACATTATTTGATGTTGCTTTACTTTCAAACAAATGCGCACTGACATTGTGATATAACTTAAACTTCTTTTAAAAGCAAAATCTGGCAACTCCTTAGTAACAACAATTGCATTTCAGGTAAAGTGTAATGTCACTGATATCATTAAAAAGTATCACAAATGTCACTGGGGACATGACACTTAATTTCATCTGAACATGATGATGAATGTGTGTAATTAATGATTTATTTTTTCCTTAAATTTAGCTGTTTTCACATGAAGTTCTCATCACTTACTGCGGTTGTCTTTGCTCTGCAGGATGGGGGTGTAGAGGGTTTTGGATGTTCGTCCATCTGAGGTGGTGGTCGTCAACACTGTGGTGTTGTTCCTCTCTCCCTGCTGCACTGGGCTCGACTGGTGACGTAAGATATCCACCAGTGATCTGACACAGCAGAGGACGGATGGAGGGATGAGGAGAAGAGTGGGTGAGGGGAAAGACAAAAGGTCAGGGAGAGGCAGAGAGGCAGAGGTGAGGAGAAAAAGAATATGAATACAGAGGAAGCAATTTATTCAGCCAAGTCCAAAAACCCACACTTCAGTGTTTTTACAGTTGTTTTTTATCTTTTCTCAGTCACAAATTCACATCAATCCTTCAAATCTATCAAACTGACCTAATTGTCAACACTCCGGTTAGCTGCCAGTTTATTTTTTTTTCTAATTCCTGGATCTCAGATTTCTTAAAATTCCCTTCTTGCTTGCTATTATATAACACAGTAAAAACATTACTCTTCTGAATGCACACTTTCAGGGGAAAAACGGATATGAAACATGCCACGTTTTGTTTTCACACCTGTGTTATCAAGACTCTGCCTAGTTTAGAGTGGAAATAGACAGGTTTTTTATTGGTTTAATTGATCATTATGGCTGTAGAATAATGACATCATCAGCGTTAAGACTGATTCCCTATAAGCCTTGCTGTCACTATGCAATTCTGTCTGCCACAAGGTATGATCTTCCAGAAAATCAAGGTTCAATTTATGTACAAAAAAGCAAGTGCGTCAACCATTGTGCAACCAAAATACAGAGAGGACAGTGCTTTTGTTTTGCCCTGTAGCTATCAGTAGCTGTATCCAGTTACCAGAGAGTGTCAGTGTTAATTCTCTGCAGTTACTGTTAGAACTCTGACTGAGCCCAAAACATCAGATCAGGCAATATGGCATGCAGATGATGGTCACCGCTCTTCGTTACATCTCTTCCACTGCTGAGGAGGCAGTATCTACTGCCAACCAAGCTGTCATGCAGCAATTCTCTTTCCCTTTTGATTCAATCCTCAAAAATTCCTGCCATCTGCACGAGAACTGTCGACTTCAGGAAAAAAGTGGTAAATTGGAAAGAACCCAAAATTCCAGCCTGGCCCAGCCCCAGCAGGTTGGGTTGGTCCTGCGTCTAACCTATGTGACAGCAGCAACAGAAAGTTTGCTGTTTTTTCGTATGTTAGCTTTAAATTTAAGCTAATTGAAGGCTGGCTGTTGAAAACATTTTAAATAGTTTTCCATTGTTGGCCAATTTACATTCCGATTCTTGTGTAAGATTTTTTTGTAAGGACTCAAGTACTCTTTGGTAATTTAACCCAGGTACTGGGATATAGAAATTACTTAAAATACCCACAGCTGATGCATGTATTCTTCATGTACTCTGGGTTTTAAGACAGGACAAGGTTAGATGTGTCACAGCAAAAGCAAAGGCAAACTCATCATGCCTCTCCAAAGTAAGGAAAATGTGTTTGACCCCCCTACATTATAGTGCATCTGCGTTACAGAGACATATCTTAGAAAGCCATTTAATAGGAGACAGACAAAGCCAGCAATATTACAGTGTCCATGTCTGCCCACCAAGCTTCTCACAGCATCTCACTTCCTGTCTGAGTTTTCTCTAAATCATCACTAACAGCCTGTCCTGTGGTCTCACCTGGGCATGTTGATGTCCCTGTTGCGGGGTCGACGCGCCACCTTGCTAAAGGCGATCCTGACGCCCACAGCCACCACCAGCGTGAAGGAGATCACACCTCCGATCACATAGGCCGTACTGTATCCAGAGAAAAACACAACATTACCTCAATTAGCACAACAGTGGAAGAAAACATTTTTGAGTTTTACCTTTGGCGTTATTCATGGTTCTGTTAATGTATTTCCTTAAATACCTTTTTTTTGCATGTCATTTGTTTCTGCTTTGCTGGTGTAACATTTCTCATCTATCTCTATGACTACGTTTTTCAGTCTTGAGGGTTTTCATACTGTAATTTTTTGCATTTATACTATATAGCAGAGGCAAAGAAGAGTGGGTGGTGGAAAAAGCACAAAGACTTTTGGAAGATGAATCATGTAATCAAGTCTAATTTGGCCTCCCATGCACTGAATTAGGATGCTGTTAACTTCTGATGTACAAATGGGAAAACTACAACTGCAACTGATTGCTACTTGTATCAGTCCTAATATTTCTACTTTTGCTAATCCTAAAATGTGGGGCATTGTGGTCTGTATTTTCCACAAGAATATAAATACATGACTGCAGGTAGCTAAAATACAGGACAGGAAATTAAGTGTTTTTTCCTTCCTTTAAAATAAAGAGATAAAATATTACATCATGCAATGTTATTTATTTGTTTCTGCTTACAAGATAATGACCAAATATTGTACTTTCCTTAAAATGCCTTTAATTACTGATAGCAGTGACAAAGAAGTTCAGGCTCTGACCTGCTGTTGTGCTGCTGGAGCGTCTCGAAGTCTGGGTCGGGCTTGTTCCCCGGGGGCACAGTGATGGGGGCCTGCGGCTCGGCCCAGACGGGGGTGTTGTAGTTGTGGCAGGAGTTCTGGTCCAGTCGGTTCCTCTGGTGTTCGCAGCAGAACCGGTAGTGGCAGGTTCCGCAACAGTAGATGTAGCTGCCCTTGGAGCAGTTGAACGTGCTGTCAAAGTGCCCCATCACGTCGAAGTAACCCCTGTGGAACAAAGTGGGTACATTTCACATGAACGTCATGTCTTCGTCACATTAAGGATTCCTATAAGAACTTGAAACCTGGTCTAGGTTACTGGGTACCTCCCATCATGAGCAGCAGTTTCTTTCAGTAGAAATTGAAGCCTCACTGATCCAGTGTCTACCAGAGGCAGTTTTACAATGAGTTAAGGCACATTTTCTCATGGCCATTTTTGAACCAAGCCCATTACTGTATGACCTTCAAGATTCAGGGTTTCCCTGCACAGTCATTTATTTAAAACATCTGCCACTATGTTTTGATATTCTACTTTTGGAGCTGGACCGTTCATTAGGAGCGCTGTTGGAATATATAAACCATTTGGTTATTAATTACTCAATACTCTCGGGGTGCTTTCACGGACCCGCAAAAACCTCAGAATTTACAGATGGGACACAGACTGCTACACCAGGACACACAGGCAAGAAAAATCAAACAAGAAAACAGAAAGAACTTGTGCTCCTCTGTTTACCCATGGATGTGTAGGTCTTACATTGTGGTGTGGTCAGGCGCATTGTTGGCATATTGCTATTTCAAGGCAGCCAAAAGCAACTGTGCCATTGAAAAACACAAACCTAGTCTAAGGTCAGAATGGCACAGTACTTAACTGCAATTTAAAGGGTGAATTATTCAGACAGTAATATGTGCCTACACAGGCAGGTTCACAACACACTTACACTGCTTTGCAATGGGTGATATAATACATCAGTAATGAGGAAAATATTAAAGGGGAAATACACCCAATCTCAAAATTCATATATGTTATTTCTAAGGTCTAAGACAGTCCAAAAATATTAGTATGTATACACAATTCTCTTTCAAATCCAAAAGCAAGAGTGCTAAAACGTATATTTGTAATGTTGTAGGATATAAAGTCTGGAGCCGCGCCATAAACAATCAATGGTGAAAGATGTTATAGATGACACTGAGAGTACTCAGGAGAATGTTGTGAGTATATGGGTACATTTTCTGTTGGAGCTCATTTGGGTATAAAAAAGAAAAACATTATGTGGGTCTATCAAATCAGGCTACCATTCATTGTTTATGGACCAGCTCCAGACTTTAAACCCGCAGACATCACGTAAGTTTGAGACGTACTTCTTATTTCTGGCTTTGAGAGAGAATAGCACAAGTATTGATTGAACCTTCCCAGGCCATGAAAATAACATACTGAAATTCTTAATTTGTGTGGTGTTCCCATTTGACTCCATTCTGTAAAATTTGAACACAGCAGAGAGCAGAGCAGAGCTGCAGAGCTGCTATCAGACTCCCCATTAAGAGAGATGCATGTACATTTACCCACGAGGAGCATCATAACATCATTCATTTTTTCATAAGTAAAAGGTTTATTTCAGTTTCCTCTGTCAAGTTTATACAGTTTTTAGTTTTGCTGCTTAAAAATCGCAGATGTTTGCTGCAGTGACATCACTGCTCATACTGGGTTACTCTCATCAGAGACCAGTAGCTTTTCCAATTTGCTGAATCCATTGTGTAAATAGTGATGGGCCCAGCGCAAGTGCACCTGGCTTCCAAAGGGAACGGGAGACACTATGATTGGTTGAATTTACATAACACCCACAACATGCCTATGATTATTTAAGGGACTAAATACAACCCATTTGTCTCTTGTTTCTTACTTTGAGCCCAGACTATGTGCCGTTTAACTTCAAAGGTGGAGCTGGACATGCCCTAAATGCGCTTGAGACCATGCTCTGTACATCATTTAAATGGGGCCCTCACTGCCCTCTGTTTCCGTCACCCAGTGTGTCTTGTCTTTTTTGAGGACTCTGAGTAGAAAAACGCTCTGCATCACCATGGATATTTCTCCAATTTGAAGAGGGCAGGGTGCCACCAAAAAGACAAGAACAGCTAATAGCTCTAATTACTGAGCAGCCGGAGCTATGATGTCATCTTACAGACAGAGATGACATTTAAAGAAACATCAAGCTGAGGAGCTTTATGTAATGTTACTGTGCTGTTTATGCTGCTTTGGATCGCCTGAACGTAGCTGCTGATAGCTGTGGTGTTTGTGTGTGTGTGTGTGTGTGTGTGTGTGTGTGTGTGTGTGTGTGTGTGTGTGTGTGTGTGTGTGTGTGTGTG
>JAPZEB010000026.1:4642807-4663229 GCA_029783705.1 Chaetodon striatus | reverse complement strand
TCTCTTAGTGATTGTCCCGGATCAAAACATGATCCTGCTGTCATACTATACATCTCCTCACCTCTGTTCCTCAGTCAGATCAAACTCAGCCAGCGCTCGCTTCGCCAGGTTTGGTGTTGCAGACAGACAGAAGGTTGCAGACAGCTGAACCAGCTCCACTGCTCTTTGGGGAGATCCTTCGCTGTGACACACTGACAGGAAGTCCTCTAACAGCCCCCCACTGACGAAAACACACAGTCACAAAGAGGACATGAAGGTTTATGTGTGCCACATCAGAACAAGTGCTAAAATGGGATTACACGTCATTCATGCAACTTGTTTTCTCTGTTGGAACAGTTACATCCTGAGTCACTCACATTAATAAATCTGATGCTAAACTATTTGTTTTAACACACAATTACATTTTATGACCTTGTACTAGTGACATGTTTACCGTTTGTGTTGAAACCTCCTGTAGTGACAAGTTTGAAATGTCGGAGCCAACAGAAACAGTTCCAGTTTTACTATGTGTGATTACCAGTTTGAGGAGGTTGGCATATAATTCCCCATGATGGTAGTTTTCCAATGTGAAATACCAGTTATATTATTTAAAAATAGTATATATGTGCACAAAGTCACTTGAGGAGTTTTTTTTAAATGTTAGAAGTTGGGGCAAAGACTTACTCAGGAACTCTGTTATTGGATTTGAAGAGCTTCAGCATCTCCCTGGAGATAAAAATAGAGTGAAGGAGAAGTCAGATTTATTTCACTTTAACATTATTTGGCGGTGGACATTAGCCGAGTCAGACTACGGTAAAAGCTCTTCTGTAAATGGACTGACTAACAGACAGATATACAACTGTCTCACTCACCAGGCCTTTTGGGTTTTGTTGGCTCGCAGCAGCAGGGAGATGACGTTGGAGAGGGAGGAGTTGCTCCAGTTCAGACGCATCCTCCCCATGTCTTCATCAAACACACTCTTAACATCCAGAGCACACACTGCAAAAGACTCCTGAACCTGTAGAAACACACGTGAATATTCATAAATACAGCCTGGTTCAATGCTTTACTGTCTCCAGTCTGTCATCATGTCCACTCCTTACTGACCTCAGGACTGTGTCTGTCTCTCGCCATCAGAGTGAGCAGCTCCTCCACCAGATCAGACTTATTATCATGACCCAGAGAGCGGATATCTGCAAACAGATTCAGAGAATAGACACAGACTCAGATGATCATTTGACATCCTGATTTTTTTTTTTTTTTTTAAATAACCCATTCAGTTTATACCAGTGTCTCTGTCCTAAACTGTCTTTGCAGTGAAAAGTCAAGTTTGTAACAATGTAAACATAGTCTATGTCATTAACTGCCAGATTTTGGTTCGCCCTGCATGGTTCGCCCTGACTCAACTCAGTTTTGGTATCAGGTCCTTTTCACTATTTCATTTTCCCCTGCAAGTGGTCTGACATATGATCTAAAACACTTTGAGGTATTGTGCATTTTCTGAGTTTGCTGTCAGATCGTTTGAATCGATGTTGTTATCAGATCAGACAGAACAACCCAACCAACATGCAGCATGGTATCCTCTCAGTTCGCTTCTACTTCTCTAGCCTGAAAATGTAATGGGCTGGATTACTTAATTACTCTTGTTGTTTACTGTATCAATCACTGCAGCTATATTTTCAAAATGTTGCCTCGGTGACATCACACACAATACACAGATGCGATTGACAAAGACTAGCTGTGCATTCCCAATACCCATGCTACCGTACTAAACTGTATGCTAGAAAAAGATTTAGTATTCCCAATACATAGTATGTCTCATGCAGTATTCCAAATGTCAAATGCTGGTTATTCTGACCCACAATCCTGTGTGCAGCGGACGATATGTCACATCAACTGAGCTGCAAACAGACGACAGCTTGACAGTTCATTGACAGCTATTTAACAGCTGACTGATAGCTGTCAGAAGTCACAATGACGGATGACAGTCCGTTTGTTTTATCTCCAAACAAAATGGATATAAAAGCAAAAGGGTCAAAGTTCAGGGTGTAATGTTTTGAGAAAGTAGTATCCTGATGTGTGCGTAATACATGCAACAGTACATACTTTTTAAGGGAAGCTGCAGTACTCACTGAAAGTAAAAAGAAAAAGTACGGGATTTGGAACGCACCGCAAGAGTACCCCTTCAGTGTAGGCAAGATTTTCAGCTGACTGTCATAGTGATGCTGCTTCACCTGCCATGATATCTCACAAACGAATGAAACAATTCTCTCTGACCAATCAGTGGTCTGCAGAGTTTTAACTCCACCTTACAGTATCAGCTAAGCTTCCTTTGAAACTCAACTGAGGTGATACCAAACAGTACCAGTTAATACCCATAACTTTTGCTAATGGAAACCCAAAAAACGGCGCGATGAGTTCAGTAGAGCCGTGCCGAACCATGCAGTGACAATGCATCATTGGATTCCTATACCTTTCCATATACTGGGCAGCAAGTCCAGACGGCTGTCTGTGTCCAGAGCCTGCAGCAGGTCCTTCAGTCCCTGAGGGTGTGGGTAGTGCAACTGGAAATATAGAACATAATCAAAAGTCCTGTTAACTGCCATACAGCAGGAGTAACATTAAATTAGACAGTTAATTATCCAGTTGACTTTCTCCTAAGGAGATTTACTTAGAAAAGAATTCAAGCATATTAGAATGAGATTATCCCATTTTTTTGCATCACAAGCCTTGTCCTATAGGTGGTTACCTTAAACTGTACATAAAACTCCCTCAAATGAGTCTTAGTTACAGACACCAGATTACACCCACTGTAAAAAAGTGTGTGAAATTGTTATGATAATGGGAGCTGGTGACAACAATATCTAAAAAGGTTTTTATTGATTCTTCAAAGAAGACATTATGTGGTCTGGAGCAGCACAACTGAATACAAAGAGAGATGCAGAGATGTACTGACCGAGGGAACGAGCTGTCTGTACCACTTCAGCACTACGTCAATGTGCTCCATCATACACAGCAGGCTGAAGAAGCGACCACTGAGGAGGAGAGAGTACAGGTTCACTTACACAGGACAAAAAATGTGGGAATCCATCGACATAATTGGATGTGATCACTTAAATTTCAGGATCCATGCTATGCTGAGGCTATTAAATATCTTCCATTACTAACGTGGTTAATTAAATGACCAAAATATCCCACGACCTCCCAGGTGTTGCCTGCCACCCTGATACCTGGATATATGAAGTACAGGGGACGTGTTTTAAGTCGGTGAAAGGCTTTTTACTTACTAGTAAATACTCTTTTGGTAGGGATCTCCCAGAAGCCTCCAGTTCTCCCCCACTTCCACCAGACTCTGGACCTTATAAGCCAGCTCCAGGTCTTTACTATCCAGACACTGTCATGACAAAATCAGGCAGGGAGACAACAGGTTAGGAGGACAAACAGATGAATGATGAATGGGAAGACAGGATTGGGGATCTGCACGTTTTGAGACAAACTGAAAACTTTCTAGAAACCCTTAAAATGCTAATGGAAATTTTCAAGCTGCCCAAACCAGCCTGCATTTCTTAAAAAATAGCTTATTATATTGTTCAAGATCTGTGGAAATAAACAAAGACGGAGGCAGGATTGATTGAACTAGAAGTTAAGCAGAAAGCGTAATTCACAATTTAACAGTAACTCTTTATAAATCCAAGGGTAGAAAAAAAATAAAAGGCCTGAAATAACAAGCTCTTAACTAAAGACTCTGTCATAGTTCTAAAAAAGGACTTGCACTTTGCAGACACCCATTCCTGATAAATATTTAAACAAAACACGTAATAAAAAAGACTTACTATTCTCATTGCGCTCATGAAGAACTGAACTGGAAAGAAAAAGAGAGAATACAAAATCTATTTTAAAAGCCACATGGTACTAAATGATGGTACCTCTGCTTTGTTGTAGTGATTCTCATTCTTTGTGAGTTTTAAATCCATTTTAAACAAATAAAGGGAGATTTATTTCCCAAAGTCATTATACACATGCACAACAACATACCATCATCCGGGTCCTGGCAGGTGAGGCTGGTTCCTGCCAGCTCTGCCATCACTTCGTGTAAAATGTTAGTGTTGTTCTTGCCAGAGGGGGCTGGAGAGGAAATAAAACCACTTAATACAACTCAGCATACAGACAACGTAACTTAAGATTGTACCGGTAATGCTCAACATGACACCAAACTCTGTTTACCTGCTCTGAAAAAGATTGCCATGATGTGGTGGTAGGAGGCCAGGCTGGGAGCTGAGCACACACAAACACACACGTAGTTACACAACGTTGATTTTTCAGAGAAAATACCATTATTGCCCTCCTACTGAACCCGTGTGCGTGTAGTCACCTATTCCCACAGTATTCATCTCAGTCAGAGTGTGTAGAGCTTGTGTTTTGGACAAAAACCCACAGCGTCTGAGAGCTTTAAGAACACTGTTGAAGGTGAGCAGGGTGGGCTGAACGCTCTGCTGCTTCATCTGGTTCAACAGCTCCTGCAGACAGAGAGAGAAACAACCGGGCATGGAAAACACTCTCCTGCCACACGATGTGACTTTTCCAGCCACATATGTCAAAAGGAATTGCAGATTCAAATTTCCCCCCACAGTCTGTTCATATCTTACTTTCTGGAGCCCTTAAGTGTTTAATGTTAAATAAATAAGTAATTATCGTGGATGAATTGTGTGCAATACATAAAGGAAACATTAATTGGTGAAATAATTAGAAATCAACTCTCATTATGTCATTTCATTACTGTCATTTTCATAACATGGTTTTATTTGTTGGTTTATTTTTAATTTATCAAAGACATTTTATTTTTAAAATGCCATTTTTCTAAAGTCTGTTATGTCAGAAATTATAATAACATTTCAAATAATAAGGCTGTTTTTTTTAATAATTTCTTAAATTATTTCATACTTTATCTAAATAGTCTACATTACATAATGTGTGTATTTATTTACCACTCTTTTACTCTAATATTGAACATTTTCGGCTCTAAAACAGATTTATTCATCTGAAAAAATGTTGAATATGACAATTTAAATAAACAATGTAAAGTACATGCCCTGAAACTTTTAATGACACTAAAAGGTCTATATCAGGAAACCTGGCGATCTGTATGCAAGCTCAGCAATGATGACTAAAACAGTGAACATGTTCTTACTGTGATGAGGTCCCATTTCTCGTTGAATTTGTCTCTGGCATCTGGAGCTGCTGAAATCAGAGCGTTGAAGATGTGGACGTCAGCTGGAAAGAGAAGGTGGGGTTATTCGTCATCTGTTTTCAGTACAATGTAACTTCAGTGAGTTATCTGCAGGCCTTTAAGAGGTTTTAGAAAGCCATTATGTCTAGGATTTGATAATGTAGTACTTTGGTAGCATCTGATGGTAGTGTCAGGAATACACATACTTACATTTAGTAACGTGGGCACAGAGCGCAGGTGAGGTCAGGACATTATAAAAAGACAGCTACCATAGCTATCTATTATGCATCAGCATTAATTAGTTTCTCTCAGACAATACACTTAAAGTTAGTGATAGTTTTGTGACTCCAACTTGCTCTGATCTAACATCAGTCACCAGCAGTCCAGCTCTTCTGAAACTGGGGCAGTTTGACTTCATGTGACAGGCTTACAGATTCACCAGCAAGATGTGGAAAACATCAAGCATCTGGAATAGTTTCAAATTAGTGAAGATGACCCCCAAAATTTGAGAGCTAGATATGTCGAAGGAAACCGGTATGTCGCAAGTCTACAATGAGCTTGGCAAATCAAACTGTAAACTGTAAGCAACAGCTCAGTCGTCTAGCAAAGTTCTTTCTCTAGCTATTATGTCCATTGTGCAACCTGCGTGCTAACAATGTAGCTAACTGTCACGTCATTTTTGGGACATTTTCGTCCCCTCCCTCCCCCCAAAGGTTTGATCAATCGAGGATATTTCTCACTGAAGCTTTGATGCCCAAAAAGTGGTATTTGGGACAGCCCTACCTTTAAAAAGATGTTGGTACACAACTTATGAGCAAGTTTCTCTACCTGTTGTCTGTTGAACTCACCGTTCAGTCTGTTGTTTAGCAAGTCTGTGTACATACTGAAAGCCTTTGCATGGGCTCCATGCTGGGGAGAGACAGAAAAACATATGCACTTAAATCTAAATGCACCAAAATAACTATTTTACAGCCACAACAATCCCTCCACAATCCAGTACTTACGCCATCAGTAATGAACATGTCCATACCTTCACCATGCCTCTGATTAGAGCGGAATAACACCGTGTGTCTCTCTCTGGCAGCAGGTTAAAGATTCTCTCCGCGTTGTTGTTTTCTCTCCAGGTGGACCTCAACAAGTCTGAAGCCCGACCAAACCTTGTTTTCTTTCTCTTCACCACCTCTCCTGACTCCTCCTGAACATACACAAAGGTAAAAACACACATATACTGTACTATTAATATGATGTCTGGGAGTCTCGGGTTGAATGTGGCCAATGTTTTATTTTACTTGCTGGAAGAAAAACCCAACTTTAAGGTGAATGTATCTAAAGCTGCAATGATTAGTTGATTATGTTGCTCAACATAAATTAATGGCTGTTATTTAACTTTAACAGTCGTTTTTAGTTGTTCTTTTAAAGACAACATGCCAAAACTCTCTGGTCCCAGCTTCTCTCTGATTATTTGCCAGCATCCTTTGTCTTCTTCTATAAGAAGACAAAGGAATATTTGGGGGGCTTTGGACAGTTGGTTGTACAAAACACGACACTTGAAAATGTCATCTTGGACTATGGGAAACTGTGATGGACACATGACACAATTTTCTGATATTTTACAGACAAAACAATTATTTGAAAAATAACTTGCAGATAATTGATGATAAAAACAATCATTGGTTTCAGCCCCAGTTGTCTCAGTCTTTAGTTGCCTCTGACCATCACCCTGAGGTTTGGATCAGGGAGGACTCACCATGTCCACCATCTGTGGTTGTCCCTCCTGGACAGGGTCTCTGTCACAATAGAGACAGATCAGGTCTAACAGGTCATGGGTTGTTTCCATAGAGACTGCTGTGCCTGGAAGAATTTCATTAAAGAGTTAATAACTTTCCAAAATAAGAAGATATGTTTGTGTGTGTGTGTGTGTGTGTGTGTGTGTGTGTGAGTTCTTACCAGCTTGCAGGAGTTGATCATACATGTCAACAGCAGCTGTAACTCTCCTCAAGTTGATTCGTTCTTTCAGTGCCTCCTCACTAACCTCCTCAAGAAGCAGCGACACAGTCTCTGGCATCAGACACTACACATACACACACACGCACACACAAACCAATGCAATGAGAATCAATCAACACTGTTGTCCTAAATCAATATCCATAGACATTGTTTACTCTGTTCAAGGTTACATTAGCAAAGCTTTACACATTAAAGATTCTGTGTGTGACATTCAGAGCATTAACAAAGCAGCAAACAACTATTTACTATGTAAAGATATGTCATGGTGTTAACCAGGGAATGAGGTCACGCTGCCTCTGTGTGTGTTATAATCCAAGCATCTCTGTTCTTTGTTGTGGTAGACTGTCCAGCCATGTGTGCATGCTAGTGCATGCAAGTACCTGTGTGTGTGTGTCCTACTGGCTAGCTAATCCCCACTCTGCACTGTGCTCATTTGGTGGCTAGCACTGATATTGGCACGACAGCAGCGCAGAAGCTAAATGCCCATTCTTAGGTTCCTCCCTGGTTAACACGGCAAGCTCTGTCAGCACTGTTGCCATTGTTAGTACTGTTTGTACTGTTGGCAACATTCGCTGCTAGTTGCTGGATCAGCTACCCTTATGTTGAGTGCTACGTGCAGCGATTTTGAATCCTAAGCTGTTTTCCCATTGGACAAAAAACCCACTGACATCTGGCTTTTGTGTTTAATGGGAAAGGTTACAATCTGCATTCATCCTTGGGACAAAAAACTCTGCAGTAGTCAGGGGTATTTATGTTGTCTCCAGTTCTGATGGGCTTCGATTTGCAGTGATGGATAAATGACACCCGGGCGGACACTCCCCTTTCATGATGCAAAGATGCGCCACCACAAATTTCATCTATTTCCGTCTAGCAACGCTTGAACATCGTTCAACATTAGTCAGCACCAAGTTTGGAAGACTGAATAAGAAACAGATATTAAAAAAAAACAAAAAAAAAAAACAAGCTAACCACCTTCCCTGACCTCCATACTGCTTTCTACTGTTTACTTGCCCTGTTTATTTGTATATTCATGACGTTGAACGTGACATAATGGTAAAAAAAAAAACAGAAAGGTATACTTGTCTACTGCAGAGCCGTACACACCTCTCTGCAGTACTAGCAATGGGAAAAGAGTCTATGGTCTATTTTTTTTAAAAAGATGTAAAAACATGCTAAGTGGGTGAAAAAAGGGTGACAGATACACTATCATTTAGAGCTCATTTAAAGTGAAACTATACAGGATATGTTAGACTGTAACAGAATAGCTACAGTTTTCTGACATGAACTATCCTTGATTAAACTGTTGTAGCTTGATGTGTAACCGTGTTTGATGCCAGTCCTCCTCATTACACACATGCACCTGTGACTACGTTTTCCCCAGCCCCTCTGCATATTCACTCATAAATGTGTGTTTCTTACTGGTATATGTGGTTCAGCAAAGTCTTTGGTGAAGAACTTGGGATTGTTGTTAACAAAGTATTTAGCTGCAGATCTGCCAGCCTCCTGACTGAGAGAGTACAGCTTCTGCAAAGAGAGGGACAATAATACATCAGTTTAACTAAATCGTAATGTTATTTCAATTATTATAAATACATAAAGGACAGTCTAAACTAGAGAGCTTAGACATTGTTATCAACTGAAATAAAAACAAATGTTACCAAAATTACAACAACATTTTTATCTGAGACACAACATATGTATCATATTCACATAATACCCAATTAAAATTAACCTCCGTACCAAAATGACTGAACAAAAAAAGCCTTCTAAGACTCATTATACAGTAACAGAGATTCAAGCTAAAACGACCCAGAGGTCCCCATATAGGCCAATATAAATGACAGATGACTGTTTAAAAAAAAAAAACAAAACTACAATACAAAATTAATCCAGTTAAGTAACATGATGTCAGAGTAAAGTTTAAAATGTTTTTGACGTACAAACTCAGCAGTGTTCCTGGGAGCGAGGTAAGAATCATCCTGGAACTGGTAGGGATATGCTGTAGGATCCTGGAGGTAGAAAAGAATAAAGAGGTAACACACAGACAGACGGATACACAAGTAAACGTCCACACTGTAAGGTCATCAGAAAGATGTGAAGGAGCTCTCACCCTGCTAACAGTCGAAGCCAGAGCCTCCAGCACCGCCTCCTTGCTCCTGTTCAACGAGAAGGGACATTCATTCTGGGTGTCTACTTCAATAAGCTCTATGTAATGAGGTTTCTCGAATTATTAGGCACACATTGTTGCCTGCACTAAATTAAACATCAAGATGTCACGTAACAGTGATATGGACACATACCATGTTTTCTTCCTGGGGATCACAATAGTCTCTGTAGATTCTGCAACAACATCATGAAAAGGGTGTGTTTTTAGTGCCACTTGCGTATTACCATCAGTTATAAAAAAAACGCCTTTCCTCTGATGTAGTTAATAGGTGATTTGCTCAAATTTAAACAGGAGGAGCAGATTTTCTCTCAATTCTAGACATTTTCCCATAAATCAAATTATGTAAAGGATCTGTCTGTATTTTGTGTGTCAACAAATCCCATGAGAAGGTAAAAGCCAACAATGTGTTTGTCCATCTCTTGATACTTTCCAACTTCCCAAACCTATCTGTGGCTCTTCCTTAAGCCCACTGGTTCCTACTGAGGATGTTAACTGTTAAAAATGAGTCATGAATATGTAGTTTGTTTCTTTGTTTTACTTTAAGGCTAACATGGCTAAATTATTTCCTAAAACAGCTGGACACTGTATTTTTATACAAAAATTACTCAAGCTGGAGTAAATAGTGCATTTGTTGGAGACTAATTTCAGCTGTGGATTAATGCACATTGCTCCAGTGAGGAGATTTATGGCTGCAGGAGGATGTATGTTGGATCAGCTCAAAACATACTGTAAAGGCTGAACTTAATGTAGGAACATGTCACCCTGTGCAACAGTGTGGCTCATGTTTTTTAAAAATCAATTAACAAAGGACTAAATCAAATCTTCTGCATATTCTATTACACAGGTGACAATTATTTCATGTTTGAATTTGGCTCTGTATTTAATAATATAAAAAATGTCAGCAACCTTATCCTGTATGTGTTATTGCTAACACAAGCAGTTACCCCGATACAAGTTTCCTGGAGGATGTAACCTTCTAGACTGAATGCATATATTAATGAGCCGTTGACACAAAGATGACTACACTTGATATCAGCTAATAAACACTTCAAAACAGTCATTCAGTCCTGGTACTTCCAACTGAGGAATACTGCGGGAAGTCCAAAGTTATCCTTCCAGCAGTTAGAAATGGATGCTTTGTGTCCCCCGGGTTACACTGCAGTGATACTATTTATTCCTGCCCAAGCCAAGACGCCATTACCCAGTGACAGTTAGTCCAAAACTCTGCAGCAGGACTCCTCACTACGACCTCTTATCGCTCTCACATCACCTTGGTTCTGATGTCACTTCATTGGCTGCTGATTAAATTTAGGATTCAATTCAAGACCCTTCTCCTTAAGGCTTTGAATTCTTTTACTCCAGAGTATATTAGTAAAGCATTAATGCTGTATACACCTGCTAGGCCCCACAGGTCCTCTGAACAGGGCCTGCTAGTTGTATCTAGCTCAGGACTGAAAACATAAGGGGACTGTGTGTTTGCTGTCCTGGGTCCCAAACTGTGGAATAGTCTCCCCCCGGGGGCAGGTCAGCAAACTCTCTTGAGAGCTTTAAAGTCACAACTGAAGGTCTATCTTTTTTTCTAGAAGTTTTTTTTTTTATGCTTGACACATGCACTCTGTTTTGAGCTGTGATACGGCTATATTTGTTTGTGTGTGTGTGCTATGTATGTGTTGTACCCCTCATTTGCTCTTTTAACCTCCTCCCTGTTGTACAGCACTTTGCAACCTAGGTTTTAATGGTCCTATATGAATAACAACATGCTGTCAACAATGTTTCAGTCATGACCAAAAATCTTACTTCAAATTACCTTTATTAGCTTCTGCAGCTTGTTGTCGTAGAGCTGAAGTCCAACCAAAACCCCTGTAAATAAATGAGAAACTAATAAACCAAAAGAAGGTTCACTTTGTAAAAGACTACCGCTACTTTAGTCCTCTGGTGGGCTGTGTCAATTCATAGATCCATTTGGTGCACAATGAACATACAGTATCTTGTATCCGGGTAGAATAAAGATTATGAACCCCATGGTTGCATGTTCAACAGTGTCAGAGGACAATATCAGCCGAAAAGCAGAATGCACAGTGAGGATGGCAGACATCATTTGTCCTTTTGTAGGAGCCTCATGCTCTTTAAACCGACAAAGATAACCCCTATGAAATCTTTAAGACAAAGTAAAAACACTATTTACATGCCTAACACCAGCTTCTTCCTCACATTTATTAAGTAACAACCAGTTGCCAACGTTTGCTGCAGTGATGTAAGTTAGCTTCACTGAGACATGACCTCCTGTCAAATGATGCTAGCTGCAGCTCGAAGGCTCATGTAGCGACACAAATTCAATGACAATTAAGTCGACTGAATAATATTACGCTTTACAACTATGTTTTAAAACTGTATTACCTGTGACCCCGCAACAGCTCGATGTTATTCAACAAAAAGCGACTGTTTCTCTGGATATAATGCCCTACGTGTCTGCCGGGCGCCGCCATGTTGTTACAAACTGAAGGCTTCTGGGAGGGAAAAACCATGTGGGCTAAGAAAAGGGGAGAAAAATAACAACACTTTGTATTTTAAAGGAATACGACACTTTATCCATACTTAACATCCTACCATCACAGACTTTATTGTATAAAAAGTTACGTTAAATGTAAAATATCCTCTAAGTTCGTGAAAACGCCTTATTATGTGTATTTGGGACCCCCCTCTAATCTTTCGTTTGGTCTGACGGTCCCACGTGGGGAAGAGAAGCAACTTTGCGTCGCATGTGGTTTAACTGTACGACATGAATTTATATCAATAAACACATGAAAGTTTGGCTAATTCTCCAAAATGTTGTTTGGAAAAGAAGTGCCATGGCGGCGACTGGAGGGCATGTCGTTTGGCATGTACTCTGCCGAAGAGATAAGGTGAGACATAACTCATTAGCTTTTGCCCTCAATGCTAAACATGACTTCAAAACAACATGCCTGACATTACTAATTGTAGTTTACTGTAACGTTTTGTTACAGTAACCCAGTACGTGACAGTTATACACATATTTTAGCTAGGAGTTGCTCTGTCGATGTTCTTCATAGATATTTCTCATTTATTTTTTGTGTAGTAACTGAATGTCAGTCAAGTGGAATAATGTTACCCCCCTTTTCAGTTTGTTTATTCTCACCTACTTTGGTTTGATCTAGCCAGATGACACTAAACCAGCTAAATAATTATTACACCTACACTTATCAGCCAAAACATTAAATCCACAGGCTGGTGAAGGGACTGTTCATTTCGTTACAATGTAATGCTCTGCTAGGAAACCTTGGATCCTGGCATTCATATGGATGTCCCTTTGTGTTGTCCACCCACTAAAACACCTGCAGACCAAGTATCACCCTTCATGGCAACATCACACTACTATGGCAGTGCCCCCTCCTCCAGCAGGACAATGCACCATACCACACCATAAAAACTGTGTGTCTAAGGAGCATGACAGGACCTCTGAGGGGTGTCCTGTGGTGTCTGGCACTAGGGTGTTGGTGGCAGACCCTTTGAGTCCTGTGGGTTGTGAGGTGGGGTAACAGGATGCCCCATAGATGCTCGATCAGATTAGGATCTGGGGAGTTTGGAGGTCAGGTCGACACATTGAGCTCTTTGTCACGTTCCTAGGGTCATTCCTGAACAGTTTTTATGGTGTGGCATCAGAGAGTGCTGTTGCCATGAGGGGGGGATTCACAACAGTGTTGTGGGTGGAGTGTGTCAGGTGGCATTCGGATGAATGCCAGGACACAAGGATTCTCAGCAGCACATTGCATTTTAACAAAGCAATCAATGTTATTAACTTTGCCAGCAAGTGGATCTAATTATTTGTTCAAGTGGTATTTATTATAAAGCTACCAGTAAATATTACAGTAAAAAATAACCCAAAAGTTGCTAACAATCCAGTATAATTGTGAAGGCTGTCAATATAATAATGCATTCTTCTCTTCCCCTGGTTAGGAAACTGAGTGTGAAGACGATCACTAACTTTAGGTTCCTTGATGCTGTTGGGAATGTGGCCCCAAACAGCCTCTACGATCTGGCCTTGGGACCAGCTGACAGCAAAGAGGTGCATCTCAATTGAAATAATATTACTTAACACATTAATGTAATGACACATCTGTAACATGCCATAGATGCATGTGCTCCTGACTTGTGGTTGTAACTTACAGGTTAAGCATTCTCTGTGTGTGAAGTTTAGGATTGCGAGCCTTAACTTTCAGAAAGTACTGAAAATATTTTTTTGAAATGTAACTTCTGTTACTGTTTTCACCAGGTGTGTTCAACCTGCTGTCAGGACTTCAACAACTGTCCAGGACACCTGGGACATGTAGAGCTACCTCTACCTGTATACAACCCACTCTTCTTTGATGTGAGCATGTTCACAAATCCACCACACAACCATACATACACGTGCAGCACACACATGTAATGATGGACCAGCCTAAGGAATTAAGATCTTATAAATCAGTTTTGACTTCTAAATAACTTCCTAAAACTCCAGTCTACTGGCTTTGATTAATTTAATATGTTTTTATCATTTTCTCTCATCCCTTCCTACAACTCTCCTTCATCAGAAACTCTACCTGTTGATTCGCGGTTCCTGTCTTTCATGTCACATGTTAACGTGTCCTCGAGCCGCCATCCACCTGCTGCTGAACCAGCTGAGGTTAGTGGACCATGGAGCCATGCAGGGCGTCTACCACATAGAGCAAGTTCTCAGCCAGGTGGGTTTAAACTTGATTTATGGCAGGATTGTGATGAACTGTGATATTATGATTTTGCGTGTTCTGTGAATATGTTGGACAGGGTTTTTATTTACTGTGACTGTGTAAGTCTTTCATTTTATCACAGACACAGTGGTTTTGTAACTACCATAACATTTTTGTGAACTGTGTGTCTCTATGTGTGTGTGTGTGTGTGTGTGTGTGTGTGTGTGTGTCTCTGTGTGTCTGTTTGTGTTTGTATTAGCACCTGGAGGAGAATCCCAAAGCCACTGGAGATGAAATCGAGCAGGTGCTTAAGCAGTTTACAGACACAGTAGTTGGAGTGAATGCTGAGGGTTCAGAAAACACCAAACCGGTAAGTACACACTCACACACATGTCCAAAGACATGCAGAAACATGGCACTCAATCATGAACATATATGCAGAGCTAAAAACATTTGATGACTTATTAATGTGACTTTAAAAAGTGGAAACCAGAACGTGATATACATAGCCCTCATGCTGGCACACTGGTCTAACTTTGCGTGTGTGTGTGTGTGTTTTTCCAGATTAAACACCTTGTTGAAAAGAAGAGCAGTCTGATAAATGACTTCTGGAAGATTCACATGAAGACGAGGAAGTGCCCTTACTGCAGGTAACTTGATAAATGATTCTCATTTAATGTTGGTCTTACATACATTAGCAAGTCTTAACCACATACCACTTTGTTATTAGTCACGTGGAGCCATTCATACTTCCAGAAACATATATGTTCTCTATAGCATTCTGTGTACCAACTGATTTTTAAGCCTTGTCTTTTATATCGACCAACTAAGCACACGGGAGAAAATCAGACAAAGAATCTATAAAACTGTAGGTGGCATGATAATGTAGTGCTTCTTTGCTCAGATGTTGATAATGATCCGTTTTATGCTGTAATCTTGGTTTCTGTGTGTGTAGGGGTGGCAGGGTTACAGTGCGTCGTGAACACAACAGCAAGCTGATTGTCACTATGCCATCAGGAGCACAGACTGGTGTCAATACTGATGGTAAGTCATATTTTAAAGAACATTTTAAACATATTGCTAACTTCTGAGTGACAGAGTGAGACAGCCTATTTGTGTCTTTGTTTTGTTGAAGTTGTGTGTAACCCAAACTATGCACCAACATGGCACCCATTGTAAGTCCTTCCTATACATATGTACATACAGTAAATAGAGCTCACCTGTTTTTTTTTCTGTCTGCCTGCAGAGGATCTGATGGCTGGAAAAAGAGTCTACCTGACAGCTAGCACTGCCAGAGAACACACCAACAATCTGTGGGAGAGAGAGGGTAGGCCAAGAAAACAATGTTCCACCAACACATGCATAAAACTGGACTGTTTTATGATTACATCATATTTAAAGGAAAACTTCAACTTCCCCAAATGAAATTTTGTAAATAAGTTACTCACCCTGTGTTATGTTGAATTTGTGAAGAAAACTTTGTTTTTCTCACATGCCTCCAGTGAATGAAGAATCCAAAAACAGAGGAAATGCTTGATGAATTGAAGTCATAGGGGTCCACATTTAACAACAGCGTAGATATATCACAACATCCTTTCACAAACTCGCACACAACTCATGTAGTATAATCCAAGTCTCATTTAACCAGTCATGCTCAGCACTTTCCAAATAGACCCCTTTACAAGGGGTAACTTGTCTCTGCTCTCTTCCAAGGCAGACTCCATTGACAAAAACAGTAATTTTACCTTTCTTAAAGTGGGAGCTGCTGGTCCACTACTGCTTTGATCAGTTGGCTTGTTTATGTCACTGTGTGACTTGAGTGTTTTAAAAGGTTAGTGTGGATTCACCAAAGTCACACAATAACACAAACACAGTATGTGATCAAGGCAGCAGCAGACCAGCAGCTCCTATGTTCAGCAAGGTAAAATTCCTGTTTTTTTCAGTGGAGTCTGGCTTAGAAGAGAGCAGGGCAAGTTGCCCGTTGTAAACGGCTGTCTGTTTGGAAAGTACTGAGCATAACTGGTTAAATTAGACTTGGATTGTTCTGTACACATTGTGTGAGAGTTTGTAAACTGATGTTTTAATGTAGTTTGACTGTTGTAAAACATGGACCCCTATGACTTCAATCCATTAAGAATTTTCTCAGTTCTTGGATTTCTTGTTCATCGGGAGTATGTGGGAAAAACAAAGATTTCTTCACAAGTTCATTGTAACACTGGGTGAGTAATTGGTATGCAAATTGCCACTTGGGATGTTAAGAATTCCTTTAAACATTTGAAAGTGAATATTTGACATGTGTTCTCAACAGAAAGTCCACAAGACTTGAATAATGTCTCAAATAAGAGAAACATATAAAGAAACTAACATTTTATTTCAATAAAAAATGAATTATAGATTGCAAATGTCAAAGGACGCAAGAGAGAATCATTTGTAATGAATGACATGTTTACTATTTCTTTGTGTTTTTAGTTCCCGTTTTATAACATTTTTTTACCTTTCTCATGTGAAATGAAAGGTTTACAATAATTTACTACCAGTTTCTTTTAAAGGGTTCTAAACCATTATTAAAAGTGTTGAATGAATAATGATAATCACAGAGTCCTTTTCTAATGAAAGTAGAAAAATAGATTTTTTTTTGAGGATGCAAATTGACTGAGTTAAAAAAACACTTTGGGCTGTCAGAAGAAAATGTTTTCAAAGTATAATTCTTATAATCTCTCTGACTTCCAGGTTTCTTCTTGAAGTGTCTGTTCTCTGGGCTGGAGGAGGGGACGGTGTCAAAGGAGGGAGAGAAAGGTTTCTATCCGGACCTCTTCTTCCTGGATCTGCTGGTGGTCCCACCTTGCAGGTACAGTGTGAGCAAACACACTCACACACTGCACACAGATCCACTGCTAGTATAAAAGTAAACCGATATAAGTGGAGACCTCCACAACAGTTGAGACTACAGTAATTTTGACTCAATTTACTATGGTAGCATGAGAGCAAAACAAGTGTGTACAAACAAAGTCAGTTTAAATATCTAATTTCTTTTGTGTGATCATAAATAACAGTAGTATTGATGTTAGCAGAGGATGTGTGACCCTAACACTTCATCACACCCCTCCTCTCCCCTGTCAGGTATCGTCCAATCAATCGACTTGGTGATCAGATGTTTACAAACGGTCAGACAGTCAACATGCAGGCTGTAATGAAGGACTGTGGACTCATACGGAAACTTCTGGCTCTCATAGCAGGAGAGAAAACGACTCAGGAGGAAGAGGTACGATGACGTGTGTGTTTCAAGTGTAACAGTGCTGTTCGTTCTCATGATGTTCTCTATTTTTAAATTCATGTTTTTGTATAATAAAGCATAGCAACAAAGACAGAGTTAAAACATCTTGATTTCTATGGCACAGTCAGCCACATGGTGTAGTGAACAGGTCCTCCTCTCTCTTCCCTCTCAGGCTCCTGAGCAGACAGACCAGACATTCCTGGCCGGGATCCCTGGACAGACATTAACAGATAAACTCTACAACATCTGGATCCGACTGCAGACCCACGTTAACATTGTCTTTGACAGTGACATGGACAAAATGATGTCAGAGAAATACCCTGGAATCAGACAGGTAGCATATACACAGATGTTGTTGATAGCACAAAACACCACAGAACTACATGACCTGGTTTGTTCATGTTAATGTCAGATTACTTAAATTTACCAGCTGTTTCTGCATCATTGAATCACCACAGTGATCTAATGTAACAGGACTACAACATAGGAAACAAGTCACATCATAGTATAACAAACTGTCACATGGCGTAGTGTAGCTGATAAGCATTCCTTTTTGTTGTTCGTCGATTAAAACATCCCAGATGCGTAATTGTCTCCTCTTTCCTGCCAGATCTTGGAGAAGAAGGACGGATTGTTCCGCAAACACATGATGGGAAAACGAGTGGATTACGCTGCACGGTCTGTCATCTGTCCAGACATGTACATTGGGACCAATGAGATTGGAATACCTATGGTACATCTGACTGTGTTTCTAAATAATTACTCTAAACAGAGAGTACCAAACGTGCTTGATGAAGAGGAAATATAAATGACATGAATACTGATTATGTGAGCTCTAAGTTTGATCCACATTGAAACAAACTTTTCCATGCTCATACAGGTGTTTGCCACCAAGCTGACCTACCCCCAGCCCGTCACTCCATGGAACGTGAAGGAGCTTCGTCAGGCAGTTCTTAATGGTCCCAACGTCCACCCCGGGGCTTCCATGGTGATAAATGAAGATGGCAGGAGGACCATCCTATCAGCTACCAACCTTGCACAGAGAGAAGCTGTTGCCAAGCAACTGCTGACACCCTGTCCTGGTCCACATAAGATGCCCATGAAGATTGTAAGTCAGATACTCTACCCTGCAGTGTTAGTTAACCTTTCAAAGTCAGTGACATAGCTCCTCACTCTTCATCTTTTGTCTGCAGGTGAATCGTCACATAAAGAATGGAGACGTTATGTTACTGAACAGACAACCGACTCTGCACAGACCCTCCATACAAGCCCACTGTGCACGCATCTTACCGGGAGAGAAGGTCCGATCTAATCCACACTCACCTTTTTTATTGTGTGTTTGAAGTAAACAAATAATGTGACAGATTGTACTTGTTCTTGATTTGATGCCACAGGTACTAAGACTCCACTATGCCAACTGCAAGGCATACAATGCTGACTTTGATGGAGATGAAATGAACGCACACTTCCCTCAGAGTGAGCTGGGCAGAGCAGAGGCCTACATGTTAGTCAGCACTGACCAGCAGTACCTCGTCCCCAAGGTGAGTTAATACACACTGTAGATAGAAGATTTTCAGGGAGAATAACAGAGCTTGCCACAGACCTAAACTCTGTGACACGATAGCTGCAGGCAGCTTATTGTGTTTCCAAAGTTCTACAAGATTATAGAAAGCAAGATTACACAGTTACCATGCTGAGATATGAAACATTCTTAAAACCAGTGCAGTTGTCAACTTAGTAATACCATTTTGCGGCACATTCATTAACCTTACATAGCCAGTAACCAGTGTTAGCTAAATGTTGCATACAAATCAACATTTATCTTATTTAATTGGGTAGACAAAGCCCAAAGAGGAGCAGAGCAAATTAGCTTTTTACAATGTTTTATTTTAGAATAGGCAAATTCACGCACAGATTCTTGTCACTGTATTTTAAATCTACCTTAGCAGATTATTTCAAACTGGTCACAACAGCCGTCTGTATTGGGCTGCTTAGTGCTTGAATTGGAATAAAAAAAGGTGTCATAACTAGTGATGACTAAATGAAGCCTCATGAAACATTTTTTTTATTTTCTGAGCCCACTAGATGGCGCTCTTGGTTTAAAGAGAGAGGCTCAAAGAATAGCAAGTCAGTGTGCTTTCAACCTCTTGTTGAACAAAAAACGCCATCTAGTGGGCACAGAAAATAAAGAAGATGCTTCATGAGGCTTCATTTGGCCATCACTAGCCATGACACTAAATGAGCAACTGTCTAATTGTATAAGACAAATTACTTAATAGACCTACACTATGTTTGAATTAGCTAAAATGCAGCCTTGTCAAATTCAGTGCTTCCTCCTCAGTGGATGCCACTGGCCAAAATGGCTGCCACAGTAAAGGTGTAGTTCATGGGCCCCGTGGTGCTCAATCATGGCCACTGGGGATAAATATGTACTACACATAAACATACACATGTAGTGAAATGAACTGAATCAGTGAAAAGTGCTGTTAATCTGCTGCTGCTACGAATGTTGAGTGCCTACAAAACCAAATGCACAACTGAAGAGGACATTGAGTGTGTTTTTTGCCTCTGTGCTGGCAATAGCGGAGGCATTATGTTTTTGGTTGTTGGTCAGTCTGTTCCTTCTTATTCTTGTGACTGTGAAAAAAAAAAAAAAAAAAAAGTCAAAGGTGGTGGTCAAAGATCAAGGTCCCTTGTGCCCTTGTGTCCTTCCCATTCTTCCCAACACAATATTTCAAGAACGCCTTGAGGATGTTTCCTCAACTTTGGCACAAACATCCATTTGGACTCAGCAATGAACTGATTTGAATTTGGTAGTCGAAGGTCAATGGTCAAGGTCACTGTGACCTTACTAAACATGCTTTTGGCCAGAACTCAATAATTCATACGCTAATTATGACTAAATTTCACTCAAATGATGAAGTGATGACATTTTATATCTAAAAGTTCAAAGGTCAGCTTCACTGTGACATCATCATGTTCTGCCAAAACACTTTTCTGGCCATTTTTTAACACTCTAACTTGGTAACAAAAGGGGAGAC
>JAPZEB010000026.1:4612827-4634100 GCA_029783705.1 Chaetodon striatus | reverse complement strand
GATTACTCTGCTGATAGAAGGTTGAGACAGACCCAAGCCATCACTGCTGCACTGTTGCAATTTCCAGTTTTCCAAATTTCCTAGTGTTGTGATCATTTTATTCCTGGCATTATAGCGTTATTGCGTTGGGTTGGAAATGTGTGCGTATCCCTAATGAGATCGTCCACACACATTATCACTGCTTGATCTAATCTGTTGCATTTAATTTACTCACTGTCATGCAGCATTTGGAGATGATTTCTCCGGCCTGTTTGTGTTTCCACCATTTTCCCCTCTGTTTGAGAAACTCTTGAGCCTCTTAAAAGTCCTCAGTTTTTCACCGTAGGGGCTCTTTTAAGGTCTAAGATGCTTTGTAAAAAACTTTTATCTTTATAAGGACCTAGTCTTAAATTTAAGGGAAAATTCTAATAAAACATTGCAATTTTAAGAATTTTCTTAGAATTTTGTCACCAGGAGCAACTCTTAGCACTAGGAAGCTTTGTGAATACGGCCCGAGGGTCATTTTATGCTGGGATCCAACTTTTTTTGCTCTATGCGCCACTGAGCAACTTTCACAGGACTGAACTGGGCCACGCCTCCAACGCTGTTTCTAGTTCTCTTTATATGCTGTTTCCAAAGTTATTAACATGCCTACCAGCATGTCTAAACTCACCAATTAACACGATATATCCTGAAATACCTGCAGTTAGTAACTCCACCTAAATCAACAAAGTGTCATTTTACATGTCTGTTTGTAGAAGGATGTAACAAACCAGATGTTTAGTCTGCAAATACGCCCGTGTTAACAGGCAAATTTTTCAAGCTATGCTAGCTGCTCTTCCCTGCTCTAAGTCTTTATGTTAAGCTAGGCTAATACTTACTTGGCTCTAGTGTTAAAATAGATAATACAAAGAATAAGCAATTAATTGAAAGTTTTGAGTTCTGATTTAAAGGTCTCAACAGAATCAGATCGTCTAATGTCCTTATTGAGGTTATTCTAGAGGAGTGGGGCACGACAGGTAAAGGCCCTCTGAGCTCCATGCCTAATACAGACATGAGTGGTATCAATATTCTCATCTAAATCTTTACGCTTAATAAGTATACATCAATATATTTATAAGAAATTCTGCCCCTTTATCCATTACAAATTTTGCTTAGCTGAATTATATTTTCTATTAAAGATCTTTTTTTGTAAGTTTGATTTGTTGATCCTATCATGATAAAAACATTTTTATGTTGTACTTTACGTGTTTTCATTTTCTAATAAGAAGTGCTCTGTGTTGCAGAAGACAAAAACCTCAAACTGCTGTTTTTGTAGTTCTGTAGAGACCTTTGCAAGTAACACCTAAGTGTGTGTATGCACCAACGTCATCATCAGAGTGATAATAATTAAACTGCCAGAAAAAAAAAAAAAAAAACTGGGTCAGAAACATCTGGCCCTGTGGGCACAATGCACACACACTGCCCATATAAGAGTAGATGAAGTTGCACAATGCAACATGCAAGTTTTGATGCTGCAAATATACTGTTGTACAGGGATGTAAGGTTTTAACCATTTGATAGTTTAATAGATTTTATCATAACATGTAGGCCTGACCTTGAGGGAGTTGCAGTGTATACATATATTGACTATAAAATGATTTTTTTCGTTTGTTCAGTGAATAATACAGAAGATGTGGAACTTTTTAAAAACAATTGCATCATAATACGAGTCTAAAATATCTTATTTAGATTATTTCCCCTGATTACCACACAGTTGGTAGAAATATTAATCTGAATTACCCAAAACAATCAGCCATGTGTTTTTCCACTCCTGTTAGGTCATCAAGCGATCCCAGGGCCTGGACGAGATTTTGGCACGTTTAGACCCTCAGGCTGCCAGTCAACACTTTGCATCCATCCAGCGCTGGAAAACAAAAAGAGAGGTGGCATGTCCACGGAGAGGTATGTAACAAAACCGCTGTACATCTTTGCTGCCCACATATCTATTGGATTTATAATAAGATTTTGGACACACATATTTATGTTTACTAAAAGCCACATGTGTTTGTTAAACTTTTTGCCTGAACAAGTAGAATGCTTTTTGTAACATCTGTATGTTGTGTATATGAATATCTGTCATGTAATGTTTATGTTTTAATCTGTGGCAGGAGCGTTCTTGCTGTTTTCCCAGAAGAAGCTGGCCAAACTGAAACAGACTGAACAAACAGCAGAACCAGATGTCCATGGCAGAAATGCTGCCGTACACCAGGTATTTATGCGCTATTAAAATGTACAAAGATCTGTCAGTTTTGGTTTTACACTCCCTCCAGCCTCAGAACATACAGTATGAATTGGACCGGTGATCTCTAATCTCATCTGACCAAACTGTAATGTGACCTCTGCTCCCCCCTCAGCTCATACAGCAATGGCACTCTTTGGATGAATCCAGCAGGTCAAAATACAGCAGGAAGTCGTCCCGCTGCCCTGAGCCCTCTCTGGGCTTGTTGAGGCCTGACGTCTGCTTCGGATCAGTTTCTGAAAACTTTCACAACATCACAGAGAAATACCTCCAGAGTGAGGGCAGGGCGAGGCAAGACAGCCTGGACACCCACAGGTACTGAATGTGAGAGGCTGCAAATAGGAAAAAAACTCCTTCCTACAAATCAACTTAGATTTGTAGGAAGGATTCCTTGTCATAGCACACAGTGATGGGGCACGTCACAGGAATGAGCACTGATTAGGAATTGAACCTAAAACTAGTAAAATAATCCTCATGTGTGTGTCTCTCTCTCTCTCTCTCTCTCTCTCTCTGTGTCCTCAGTCTTCGGCAGCTGTTGCACTATAAGTGGCAGCGCTCACTGTGTGATCCAGGTGAAGCAGTAGGTCTGCTGGCAGCTCAGTCCATAGGCGAACCCTCCACCCAGATGACCCTCAACACTTTCCACTTTGCTGGCAGAGGAGAGATGAACGTCACTTTGGGAATACCTCGGTAATGTCACCTTAAGGTCGGAGATACACTTGCTTCTAACTATGCGTTTGCGTGCACAATAAAGGCTGCCTCATGTCACGTTGGTTGTGCACGTCCTCAGAAATGAATGCGATGTGTCTGCAAGATGTAGCACATGCATGAATGGTCAAGGCAATGTTGGCACAACGAGGGAAAGAAACTTACCATTGTCAAGGTCTGCTACATACATACCATCTATGATGCCACTTTTTTGCCATGATCGATGCTGATCTTAGAATTCATAATGCAGTAACATCCTCGAGTGTTGCCATGTTTATTGTTTACATCAGACAAATCTTAAAGTTCCGTATGCTTTAAGTTCTTCTGGTTTGACCTCTAGTGAAGTCCTCCAGTAATGCGTAGTTCACAGGCAAGTATGTGAATAATTCCATTCATGATGCAGTCAGCTGTCTATGCAAAGGCATGGCTAAAAATAAAATATATATCCAGCCTTACACCTCACTGATTATTCACTTTTTATGTACATATGAACACTCTTTTAATAGATTATTATCATATGAATAATTAAAATCAATGATTTATTGTCTTTTTTTCTGTTTGTTTATGCAACACAGCAGCGTTGTTGTGTTTGGGTTTGAAACGACAGACCTAAATCCATGTTGATAATTTAAGTGGCTGCTCATTAAAATGAAGCTATCGTTGGCAA
The DNA here is from genome assembly GCA_029783705.1 of Chaetodon striatus. Classification (NCBI taxonomy): domain Eukaryota; kingdom Metazoa; phylum Chordata; class Actinopteri; order Chaetodontiformes; family Chaetodontidae; genus Chaetodon; species Chaetodon striatus. Next base: position 4,630,465 of record JAPZEB010000026.1, on the reverse strand, counting down.
AGGTGTGTCAGTCAATCTTTAGCTGTTTGCTGAAACAGTGTTTCACCTCTCGCTCTGCTGCATTTAGATTTAGTTTGTGCTTGTTCAAAAACTGTTGTGTAGGACCAGCCTAAGCATTGTTCAAGGCAGGTTATTAATGTGGGAGGTGGCTTGATTTTGTTATTCTTCTTTACCAGCGACAGATGTGGCCAGAGGCAATATGTTTTCAGGTTATTAGTCCATCCGTCCTATTCTAATGAATGCAATATCTCAAGAATACTTTCTTTAAATTTGTCACAAACATCCACGTCGAGTCAAGGATGAACTGATGAAAATTTGGTGGTCAAATGTCACTGTGGCCTTGCATTCGTCTCATTCTCATTAACGTGATATCTTAAGAATGTCTTGAGAAAATTTCCTGAAGTTTGGCACAAATGTCCTTTTGGACTCAAGAATGAACTGATTAGAATTTGGTGGTCGAAGGTCAAGGTCACTTGGCCTCACAAAACATGGTTTTGGCCATAAATCAAGAATTCATATGCTTATTATCATAAAAAACACACAAAAGTCTTATAGGGCAAAATGATTAAGCAATGACATTTTATATGCAAAAGGTAACCTTCACTGTGACATTATAATGTTCTGCAAAAATACTTTTCTGGCCATTATTCAACACCATAACTCAGGAACAGAGGAGGTAACATTTGGTCAGATACTGAAGTGGTGACACTGCTGATTGTATAGATCATCTGTGTTGTCAGGGGGTAGTTGTGTGTGACTGTAAGCCAGTGTTAACTGTATCTGCTTTAGCTTTCAGATTGGGAAGTATAGGGGACACTTTGTTTGCCTCCAGTGCTGAAGTTGATACTCACTTCAGTTACACTGTTTATGTACCACTACAGTTTAACTGCTAGTTTCTCCTCCGCTCTGATCGTCAACCACTGTCTGCTCTCAGCACATCCACCATCACCCCGTCTCTCTGTCCACACACCACACACTCTACAGCTACAGAGGGAGACTTCCTACTATAGATCAAGAGAGCTGATATCAGCACCTCTCTGTCACCATCTTGCTTTGTGAGCAACAAATGTGAGCTGAAACAGAAGAACCGGTCCAACAGCAGTTAGATCTAGACGGCCAAGCTCTTGTTTTTCATGTCTTTTTCCTGACATTGGCACATTATGCTCAGGTAGACACTTTTTTTGCCCAGTGGATGGATACACTGCTGTTGGTGTATTTGCAACATTGGCTTTAAATTCCCTTGATTGTGGAATCTAACAAGTATGCTCAAATAGACACGATCATGTTGCAGTTATTACATAAGTCTGATTTCTGATAATGCAATAACTGTGTCAGGCCTAGTCACATCAAACAGCTGCAGACTGCTGTGTCTGTCTTGGCTGTCTTGCTTTGCTTCCGCAGAGGAGAAAAACATGTGAGAGGTAAAAGCTGCAGCACGAGCATGTGTGAGAAGAGTATACAAATGTCACAGGGTGACTGTTCTAGTGTTTATTTTACAAAACACATCCTAAACCATAATTTCTTCATCAACACCTCTTCTTACTCACATGTCTCTGCTTTATTCACAAAAGCCTTCCACCATACTTTTTTCTTCAGTTGTCTCTATTTTTATATTTCTCTGTTTCTCACAGACTGAGAGAGATCCTGATGGTGGCCAGCTCCAACATTAAAACTCCCATGATGAGCGTTCCAGTGCTAAACACCAAGAAAGCCTTAAAGAGGGCGAAGATACTCCGTAAGAAACTCACCAGAGTCTGCCTGGCTGAGGTGAGGATCAGCTCCTCTGGGGTTTTCTTGCCTCTTTTTGCTTCTCTGTTTGTCTCATTCTGTCTTTCATTTTCTTTGTGTGGCTTGTTTGGGCGTCTTGTTTTCTTTCATTATGTCGGTACTTGTTCCTGTCCTCAAACATTCACTGTTTGCATATGTCTTTTGTTGTGTTATTAATTGGGTTTGGACAGGTCTTTACCTGTGAGCTTAACCCTAACTTTTGCATTGTGCTGTTGGAAGTGCGGGGAACTGAAAAAAGTAAAACTCACCACGACTCTGCCTGTCTGTGTGGCTGTGTGTGTTTATGAGCAGGTGCTGCAGAAGATAGATGTGGTTGAAACATTACGGATTGAAAATCACCACAAGCAGCGGTCGTTCAGAGTCACCTTTAACTTCCTGCCTCCTGAACGTTACTGTGACGATAAGCTGCTATCACCCCATCAGATCCTCCACTATATGGAAACTAGGTGTGTATCTATGTCTGTCTGTGTGTGTGTGTGTGTGTGTGTGTGTGTGTGTGTACTTTCTCCTGTATCGGATGCCTCTAAGACATAACCTGATTTTTACCTCTCATCTTCTCTGTTCTACACTTTGTTTGGTTGTTTGTTGTCCCCAGGTTTTTCCGTCTCCTCCTTGAAGCCATTAAGAAGCGCAGTGCCAAGCTGGCCTCCATCGCCGTGGAAACAAGGAAAGCCACCCCCAGAGATAGGGACCATGATGGCGATGGAACAGCTGACACAGCAGGGGTTTGTCTTTAATTGGCTTATCTTCAATTAGGTGTTCCCTATTGGATTTTTAGGATCTGTGTTGTCACTCTTTTTGGTTTTTTTTAATTAACTTTTCTTTTCCTCCCTCGAATATCAACAAAAATCCTAAATATCTTTGTCATGTTGACATTCAACAGTTAGATGACGGTGAGGGAGAGGAGGAGCGAGAGATTGTAGATGACCAGGCGAATGAAGGAGACGCTGATGCTTCAGACGCCAAGCGAAAAGGCAAACAGGAAGAGGAGGTATGAAGATTGATGAAATACTTGATATGAAATACTATTTCAGTCTGTGGCTATCTTGGGTGATTTGGATTGCCTGGAACATCCTAAAGAATAGACCTTGTCTGTATTGTTTTGATTTTGCCAGCATGCCACGGTCTTTGCAAACAACTATTTTACGGGAAGTACACTTTCTAACACAATGCATTTCTGGCAGACTAGTCATGGGAAGTGCATTACTGCCTTTCGTCAGTTAAAAACATTGACTTATTTGGTTTTGGCAAACGAAGAAAGATATACAATATGTGTTTATTTGCATTTTGAGTGAGTGGATCGCCCAAGACGCATGTTAATACCTGGTGTAAACAGGGCCTTACATTGGAGCTTTACTGCTGCTGACTATTAAACACAAGGTAATAAAGACATATAACAAAACCAGGGCAAATGCAGTCACTTCTATAATAATACTATCAATGTCCATCTGTTTTCCTCTGCAGGTGGACTATGAGAGTGAGGACGAGGACAAAGCTTATGATGGCGAGGATAAAGAAGATCAGGGGGAGGAAGAGGAGGAAGTGGAGCAGAATGTGGAGAAAACGACGCCGGAGGAGTCCCAGCCAGAGTCTGCTGGAATGAGATTGGAGAGGAAGAGTAAACGAGCAAAAAGAGGGGGAGGGGGCGGAGAAGTAGAGGAGGCCTTGGATCAGATGAGGGTGAACTCTGTTCTGGAGTCCAACTCGGCGATAGAGAGATACTGCTACGATCATCAGCATGAACTCTGGTGCGAGGTGAGTTTGTACATGTTACACAAGCAGATTCAAAAGATTTCTCTTGAACTTTCATGTTTAGATTTTGGATTACTTAGTGTAGCCGCAGCCTAGCCTGTTCCTCCGAGCTATAGAATCCCACTGTTATTTAAAATATTTGTAAAACACATAAAAATATGCTTCTGATTACAGAAGTCCTTTTAAGGCTCAAAAATATGGTTATTCAGTCCCATCACTGAGCTTTGCCACATAATATATATGTAATAATTCCCTAGAAAATGTCTTGTCCACAACTGTAATATAAGGAATGAATGCCTTGTTATAATGGATTATTACATCATACAATCTTGTAATCTTTCCTATGACATGAGTCCATCCACCCTCTTAGTGGACAGCACAAGGAGGAGAGTCTTATCTCGCTCATACCCTGGCTAATTGCCAATAATGGCCAATTTATTAAATCATAAATCATGACAAAACCGTCAGTCTTAACTCATAGAACCCCTTTATGATGCTGTTTTTCAGTTTCAAATTTTCTGCACTTTGTGTTCCTTGAAACTCAAACTGTCATCCATCACTATGCAGCATGTTACCAAACATCAAGCAGCTAATAATAGGAGGTCATGAAGATGCCTGAAACTGAAAATGCAAAGAATGACAGATTATAAAACCGCATCCTGCTAAGTGATGTTATCGAGCATGTCAGCTAAGATATGAATAACTCTCAATCACACATACACATCCAATATAATATATACATATGTATGATATATAAAATATATGGCTTCATCTTCCGTGTGGTTTTGGCCACATTTCCTGTCTGATTCATGCAAACATTCAAAATTAAATCTGTGTAGTTCTCATGAAGCAATTAATCATCAGTGTCAGGCCAGTCACAAATGAGATTTCTCAGTAGCCTACATATAAAATATTCATTGCTTAATATCTAGTTTCTTTTCACATGCATAGATGATCTTTGTCAATAAATGGGAATATTGAGACAGTGTAATGCGTCATACTCTGAAAACCAGGCCCACTGAAGAGGAAAACTATTGGAGCCACAATAAGCAACCAAGGGCTGAAACGCTAACAACATTCCTGTAGACAGCTTAAACATTAGATAACATATCAAAGGCTTATTTTAGCATCTTATGTCTATTGGAGAGGAGAAGTTCCATTAATAGACTTTGATATATACAAATATTTGATCTAATGACCAGGTAAGATCATCATTTAACCTAACAAAGATGAAAACTAGGCATTATATAGCTCAGTTGGCTTCAACCCTTACAGTTGTCTGGTCACATTAGTAAAATGCTTGTTGCATGTAGGCATACTGAGTGACAGGATCCCCCAGTTTTCCCATATCTTCTTGCCGATGCTTCACGTCTTAATGCTTAAAAGTTCAGTTTTTTGTTTTGGCAGCAAATGAAAACCAAGTGGCTACCTCTGAAGGTGAAAAATGAAGCCCACATGGAGGTGCCAAAAACTGCAGTTATTTGAACAGGCACTTGAGGCTGGCTCCAGAGGCATGTCAATCTTGATAGACCCCCATTTTAAATTTGCAGCAGAAATAAACATGTTTACAGCCTAGTACAAAGAACCGTTTCGGTCTCTTTAGCTAATTTTAACATTCATGGCAACTGCACAGGGAGTACATTTTTATTCATCATCCATTTACATTTTACTAAGGCTTAAATTTATGCATAAATATGGTCACTTCTGGCTTCAAAAAACCAAGATGGTGACAGCCGAAGTACCGAACTCAAAGTTTCAAAACAGGAGCCCACAAATGGGTGATGTCATTGTAGCTACATGGTTATGGATTCTTTACCCTGTTAGTAGTGCATTCCTCAACAAAGCAGCTTCAGGGCTTTTTTGTGTTGTTTGCTTGCAGAAGTAAATGGCAAAGAAGCACCTTCATACAATAGAAAGTCAACAGGAATCTGTGAAGTGTTTGCCTCTCTGGTGGGGGCGGGACTTAGATGCGTTCTGTCTCTATGCTCCTTTTAAACATAGACTGTATTTAAAAAAGGGCATGGCCACAGTGAGGTTACCCATTGCTTTGTTGGTTCTTGTTTTGAAGCCTAGAGTTTGGCACTTGGCTGTTGCTATCTTGGATTTTTGGAACCCGAAGTGACTTGGACAAGAGGCTAACCCTCACCCCGGGCGCTTAATTATACGTTGGGCATTCTAACATGGGGGTCTATGGGGATTGACTCCCTCTTGGAGCCAGCCTCAAGTAGCCATTCAGGGAACTGCAGTTTCTGGCACTTATATGTTGGCTGTATCTTTAAGCCCTTCTAGACTTTTGGAGGTTGCTGCTTGGTCTTAAACCAAACATGCAGACAGCTGAAGATGATCCTCCTCTCTGATCATTAACTCATAGCTGACTGTTCCTTGGTGGACACATTTCATGTCCTACTTCAAATCGAGTATGTCAGTTTCCATTCACATAGTAGCACATTGGCTGAGCGGGCCCCTTACTGGATCTCCAGGGAACCACTGGAGGGTCATTTGACAACTGTAAAGAGCTATCTGCAATGTGCATGCTCTGCATTCTGAGTAGAGGATTCATCTGCCCTTTAACTTGTTGTAAATAATATTATGAAGCTTTTCTTCACAGGGTTAGACTTCCTCATGAGGTTATTGATGAAACCTTTGTCCCTTCATCCACCCTTTGTCTCCCTGTGCCTAGGTTGACCTGGTCTTACCGTTGAGCAAGGTGCACTTTGACCTGACCTCAGTCCTGTCAACACTGGCCCAGAACGCCGTCATCATGGAGACCAAAGGCTTGACACGCTGCCTGCTGAGCGAAACTACAACAAAGACAGGAGAGAAAGAGACAGTTCTCAACACAGAGGGCATCAACATGCATGAGATGTTCAAACACAGTGATGTACGTAGGAAGTTTAGACTGTCAGACATTTTGGTTTTGGGGTACCCTTTTCAACATGACACTGCACTGTGGTTTTAAGGGTCAGGGACAGATTGTAGAGTGGAGTATGATGAAGTTCATCATTTTTTTTAGAAAAAGATGCAACACAGCACAACCCATGAGCATGACGAAGCACTTTACAGTTTCATTTTGAGTCTAGTCTTTTCTGGCATGTTGCAGTACTGGCAGCTGTGCTGATTTTTACTTAGGGTTCCTCTGAAGCACTATAATGTACATGGGTTTGACCTAATCAGTGTAGCTAGACCTTTTTGTGCTTAATATTTCTGTCTGTTGGAACTGACCTGTAAAGGGACCGCCAGTGGAAATATCCAGTAAATTTATCATATAATCTGCTCAACATGAACTAATTTAATAATAGTTTGGGTTGTTCTATGCTTTTTCTGACTGCAGATCACAGTGACAGTTGGACATATTAATTTCAGATTTGACTGTCTGAAATAGTATTTTTAGATATCTGACTCAGACTTGTTACAGTTCAAATCGTTAGTCATGATGTGACTTATGCAAATCTTAGTTGTTCATTCAAGTCTTGCAAAGCACAAGTTATTGTATGTTTGGATTACAACACTTTTAAATACTGAAAAAAAATCTAGTGACGTCATAAAGAGTTTTTGTTTTGGAATTAATTTCTCAATACATTTTGCAAGTTTCTATCATTGTTTGGCAATCATCCCAACATTAAGACTCTATTTTCTCTCCAGATCTTGGACATCAACAGACTGTACTCCAATGAGGTCCATGCCATGGCTAACACCTATGGGATTGAAGTGGCTCTGAAGGTCATAGAGAAGGAAATCAAAGATGTCTTTGCCGTCTATGGTAAACACACACACTCACACAGGAAAACTCCACATAGTAGACCACATGGCTGTCAGAACCACTCAGGTTTTTTCTGTTTGTATTTCTGTCTGTCTTTAGGTATCGAGGTGGACCCCAGACACCTGTCACTGGTAGCAGATTACATGTGTTTTGAAGGTGTATACAAGCCATTAAACCGGCACGCTATCCGGTCCAACTCCTCCCCTCTGCAGCAGATGACCTTCGAGACCAGCTACAAATTCCTTAAACAGGCGACCATGCTGGGTGAGGAGCAGAAGATGATAATAATGCAAAGAAAAATTTCAGGCAGAGATTGATTTTTTAGGTCTTTGTGGCATAACTGAGGGTTGGAACAGAGATATGCAACACTACTCAGCAGATAAGAAATCGCTGTAGAGATTGGAGAGGGCACTTATTGATCAGGGTTCGTGAACAAAGCTTTTAGAGTATAGTGTCCCAGGCAATAGTCCTAAAGCTCAGAGATGAGTTAGCATTTTATTATTTGTATCCACTGATTCCCAGACGTCTCGTTTTGGGCCCAGTAGCATCATGTGACAGACCTGGACATTGTAATTCCATGTTTGGCCACTATGTAATATTGGCTTAAAAGTCTGGCACTGTTTCTGAGGGCTTGGTTCACCTCTACTCAAGAATGAACTGTTTAGATTTTCATGGTCAAACACTGTGACCTCAGCAGACACGTTTTTAGCAGTTGTCTACCAGGATAAAAAGATGAAGTAAAATGTAAAAGGTCAGCTTCACTGTGACATCATAATGTTCTGCATGAAACACTTTTCACGTCATTATTGAACATCATAACTCAGGAACAGAAGGGAGACATTTGGTCAGATACTGAATTGATGACACTAATTTTGGGTGTTTACAGATCTTATGTGCTGCTGGGATGAAGATGTGTGTGAAGCATCCATGTTTCGCCAAAAAATACACTTGCATTTTTTTTAATAATCCTTTAAAGTCTTTACTACATGTATTATATGAATATGGACAGTGATAGATGTAAACTGCAGCTTGACTGGTTGGAAAAGTCTTACAATCACAATGCAATAATTCAAATTTGATTAAGGTTTTATGATAAAGTCATGCTTAACAAGACAAGATTGAGCTTGCAGGAACTTCATTGTACTCTGCTCCACTTTGGGAACAGGTTTTTCAAGCTGAGTGGGAGTAAGAGGAGATCACAGGTCTTCTAGATATTTTCAGAGGCATGTTGCCAATGCTTTTTATTATGATTTTAATTTGTGCATGTATAAAACACACAAGAAGTTCCTGCAGCGGAAATGGGGCCTCCACTTTAGAGGTTTTAAAGTTCAGATTTAATTTTAACAAGAGTCATAATTCAAGGCGTAGTAACTAGTTTCTTTTATACAGTGCTTCAGGGAAGTGGGAACCATTTTGAATTCCTTTCGCAAGTCCTTAGTATTTTTGTTCATGGCCTTTTTTCCTCCTTTTTCAGGGTCACACGATCAGCTGGTGTCACCGTCAGCCTGCCTGGTGGTGGGAAAGGTAGTTAAAGGTGGAACAGGACTGTTTGAACTGAAACAACCTCTGCAGTAGGAGAGGAGAGAGGCAGTCAGATTGGTTGGACAATAAGGACACTTCACATGGACTGATCAGAGAGCTGGAGTGTATTCACTTTCAGTTCCGCTGCCTCAAACTCCTGTGGCTCACTTTACTTCCCTGACAAATGAAAAAGAATAACGAGTTCTGACTTAATGATGTGGCAGTCTTCTTCTGCCATTCTGCCATGTACTTTAATATGTGTGTTTTGAAGAAAATTGTCACTGAATTGATTTGAAAATGAATGTAATGCAGCCATTGTGAAACAACTAAAGCTCTCCATTGGAGATGAATTAAATCTTTGAGCAGTCATTGAGTCATACTGTAACATAAAAGGATGCATATCCACTCATGGTGCCATAAAATCTTGTGGAAAAGCAAGCCTTTTCTCTTTGTATTTAATAATAAAGTTACAGTTCAATGTGTTTATAAAGGTGTGTCTAATTGTTTGTTTTCTTTTTTGACAGTGTCAGATCTGTTTTTGTTTGTTTGTTGTGGGGTTTATTTTTCCCCAACGCTTTTTTCCCCCCTTAATTTCCGTTGTTTCGCACAGAGGCATTATCATCAGCTCAGGGGGGCAGATGTGAGGGGATGGTTGAGGGCTTCTATTATGAAAGGGCGGAAGTGATGGCGAGTGTTCCGGTGTTGGCTGATACACGAGAAAACAGCCTTCCACGCCACACCGGGCGCTGATTGGCTGGTCATCTGGAAGGAGGCTGAAAAAGTGACGTTGGGATGAATAGCCACGGGACAAATGGCTGATTATTTATTCTGCGAAAAGGATTCGCCATGGTGACACCACTGAATTCATGGAAGGGTAAGTAAATAAGTTGATAAATGATAGAGAAATTAGGCTTTAAAAGATAAAATTGAGTGTAAAACGGCTTGTGTTGTGGTTACTGTAGCTCACCGTGTGGTCAGCTGAAGCAGTAAGTCGGCTAACGGTCACCCTCCGTGTTACTGTGAGTAACGTTAGCAACACTAAGGAACAATAACTGAGCTACGTGAGCTGTATGGTTACTGTACGTTGTACCTGCTGCTGCTGTGGTTTGCTCCGCGTTGAGGCGGTGTGATTTGGCAGCTATTCGAGTTAACAGCAGAGTCCCGATGCGTGGTGTTCTTTCGTGCACATATTATTAAAAATATGGCACTTAAATGGCGCCTTGCTAATAACCTAAAGTACCATTACAGCAGCAACGTAGTCTTTTGTTCACCAGGTGCCAAGCAGCAGTTGACTCTTTGTAGTAATGGTATACCTCACCCTGCAATCAACGCCCTGCGGTACAGTCGCGAGGAGTTGGCTGTATGAATGGTAGTTAATATATTGATAACACGTTAACTTTAGGTAAGGGCTATTTCAGTGGACCACCTCTGAACCCAAACAGCCCAAAAACATACTGTAGTAGCAACTGCGATGTGCTAACAACAACTTAACAAGCCAACGTGACATACTTAGGAATGTGGAGAAGTGACGGAGCGGTTGTGTTGGAAGTAATGTTAGCCTACTAACATCAACTCGACGTTATGAATAGTCACAGCTGTCTTATTGATCCAGTGATGGTCGTGAAGATATTTTTACTCACGTTACTTAAGAACATATATAATTAACTACGGTAAGTTACTTGAGTATTTATATTGTACGCTGCTTCTTTGTGTAACTTAGGGACTGTTCGATACTTATGAAAGGGGAGGGGATGGTGCATCATGGGAGCATGTCTTCTGAAAAAAAAAAAAAAACAACAACAACGAACAAATAAACAAAAAAACACCCCCCCAAAAAACCCATGGTTTAGTAAGTATTCAGATCCTTTACGCATGTAAAAGTACAAATACCACACCGTAAAAACACTCTGGTACATGTAAAAGTACTACATTGAAAATGTTACGAAAGTAAGTAAGTGTAACCAGGAATCTATATTTAAAGTATTAAAAGTGCAGAAAAAATGCAGACAAATCTTTTTTCAAAAAGCCAAAACGAAAGCAACCTAAATGACCATCAGTTTTCTGTCAGTCAGCTAACAGATGAAGAGCGTAGTCATTTATCCGCACATGTATAAACTGTTGGGTAGTTGAATTAATAGCAAAACATCATATTTTATGAACTTAAAAAAAAAAAAATTATGCAGAAATCTTAATCTGTAAACTAAGTAGTAGCCAAAGCTTTCAGATAAATGTAGTGAAGTAAAAAGTGCAATATTTCCCTCTGACATGTAGTGCAGTATAAGTTTAAAGTGGCATGAAAAGAATGATAACAATTAACTTAATTATACAGTACCTTTTATACAAGGAATGCATCACGTCATGTTTTACAATAAGGGCATGATAAGCACTGAGAGCGTCACATGAAAATAGACAGAATGAACATAAAACAGGACTGATTTATAAAATTATAGAATTGTGAAACTATCCATCATAAGATCAAGAAAGATTTTAAAAGAGTTTCAGCAGCTTGAAGCGTCACGAGGAAGTAAAAGTGTATGAAAGAGTTTCAGACATGTATCAGGTAAGGCATAGCTGGTTAAATGGTAAAGTGGACAGAATGTGGTTTTAGCTTTATTTTAAAAATATTAAGTGAGCTGGCTTTCCTGATATCTACTGGTAGTGTGCTCCATAGCTTTGGTGCAAAATGGAAAAAGGCTGCATTCACAATTTTTTTCTGGCTGTTGCTGGGAACCTTCAATAAACCAGCAGCAGATGATCACAGTGTTCTTTGAGGCAAGTAGTTAACAAGGGAGTTAGCAATGAAGCTCGGTCCCAGCCCATGGGGGTTTTTTTATACAAGGAGGAGGACCTTAAAATAAATTCTAAATGTAACAGGAAGTCTGTGCAGAGCAGCTAAGATTGACTGGCCTGATGTGCTCTCGGTTTCCATCTGTAGCCGAGCTGCAGAGTTTTGACTGAGCTGATGTCTCTCAGTGGTGTTTTTGGGGAGGCAGGTAAAAAGCGAGCCGGCTTGAAATGAATGCATGAATCAATTTCTCTGCATCTTTTTCATTTAGAAATTGGCATAACTTAGTTCTGTTTCTGAGGTGGAAAAATGGTGTCAAGATCAAGACATTTTCCCTGAGAGATGGAGTCATACTAGTTATGTTGAAGATCAAGATTTTACATACAACACAAATCAACCACTTATAATTTATGTTGTATTATGTACAGTATTAGTTAGAGTATCCAGTACTTGTATATACATAAAGTAGTTACCGTGAGCTTTACCTTGACCAGCTACAACATTAAAATGCTGCGTGCATGTTACTGAATAATAATCCACTAACAGAACAATAACTGCAACAGCCTGAAATGAGACATTTTGCACAATGAGTGCAATTACTCCTTAAATATGGTATAGTTTCTGCTTAGTAGCATTTTGAACACAGGACTTTTAACTAAGTAAAACTAAGTATTTTAATATTGTGTTATTTACTTAGTTGATACATTGAAATACCTTATTCACAGTAGGTTATTATGATAATGTGCAGGTGCTAGCTATAACAAAAAGACATTCCAAACACAAAATTTATACACATATAACAGTGTGATCCCCAGTAAGCCAGTTTGTTTGTTCCACCATTAGAAATTGCACTGCTGTGAGATAACTGCCAATATTACCTCAAACAGCTGTTGCATGTAATCACTGAGCATTATAGTATTAAAGGAAAAATTATTCATAGAGGTACTGTTTTTGTATAAGTATACCATGATGCACTGGTCACTAATGTGGCTAATAGACTGTCTGTCTGTCCTTCTGTGTCCAGGGCTAGATCCCTGAGAGCCAGAGGGCATCAAGCTTCGTCACCAGAGGAGTTCCCAGGTTCCACTGTTCGTGAGAACAACATGAGGCTTCCTAAATGCTGGGCAGCACACAGGTGATGTTCACATAACACAGCACAAAGACTCCTACTGTTCTCTTTGAACCTCGGTGGTTAGTTAGACATTGTTGGTGAGGTCTCAAAGGAGAACACTGGTATCATTTGTAGTCACAGCCAGTTTGTTTGTATCTATGTTGTTGTCTATGCATGTTGATTTCACTTTTGAAAGCAATTTTAGCATTTAAAAAACACACCTATAGTGAAAACACATGCTCTAAATCTGCAGTGTAAACACACGTAGCAATTAACTTAAACTCTAAAAGCTGACAGGTGGCCTATGGCCAACAACAATAAGATAAGAAATTGATTATCTCACTCTGTGGAACCTATTTTGCAAACTTTAAATGAAAGAATATCAGATAACGCCTGATTCTGCAAGCAGCCCTCCTGGTGTCTCCAACTATGCAAACTCTGCCCACACAATGACAGGAAGACTGAGGGCACGCAACCTGTGAGCCATGAGCACAAACTCCTTGCATCCGTTGCTGAAGTGTTAAACACAATGTTTTTTCTGCTCTCTTATTGATTTATCAATAACTCCTCCCTGAACTAAAAACTGTTTTCAAAATGCAGTCCATTACTTAACCACATTACGTTTCTTTTTGGGTGGAGTGTAGTTGTGAACAGTGCCAAAGAATAGAAGTACGACAGTGCTTTTCTTTTTCACTTCCTAAACTTTGTTACACTCTGTTCCTATCTTGATCTGCCTGTGCAATTGCTTACACTTCAGTTAGACGTTAGGCCTAACCACCACTGTCTTTTTCCTAACCGCATTTACTCTCGTAAAACCTGAGACTTAAACTCCAGGAGGTTTTAACAGACTAAATGTGGTTAGGAAAAGACGGAAAGGCGAGTGAGGATGAATAAATAGTGTATATCTGAGAGGTGATGTGGTAGACTTGCATGACCCATAAGCATTTTTACTGCAACACCAGACAGAGTAAGAGTGCTTTCCACTAAAACAGGGCAACTAAAATTCACTACTCCTCAGGGATAAAAGCTTTGGCTTTTCTAAAGGATGTAGGACATGGATGTCTTGCCTTGCTTTAACAATCAGCTCATTGTTATACACACACCAGTGTCAATCCTTTCTCTTTTTGAGGCTGTGTTTTTAAATGTTGCTTAGTGAAGCAGGAAGGGCTGGAAGGACCTTAGCAATCAGATCCATCATGCACTTACTGTAAAAAGAACTCTGCAGTCCTTCAGGTCTTAGATTCGTCTAATGCACATTAGACAGCTTCCTAAAATATGACAGTGACTATTAAAGAGCCTAAAAGCTAGCTTTCATATCCTCAGGTTATTGGGAAATATTAAGGGCTTCGTTTCTATAACAACAACAGTACAGTGAACACAATACCATGTGTCCTAGACAGCTTTACTCATCACTGCATTTTCCCAGCGTGTTGTAACCTTTACTTTTACCTAACTTTAGAAAGCACGCGTTTGCTGCTGGAATGAATAGAATGAATAGAACTTATATTAGTCAACCTCATCCTGCTTTTTAGCCAAGTTTTAGTTTACCCCAAATCTTGGCATTTTAGCCTTAGCTTATTCAAAGAAATGGGAGCTATTTTAATATAGTTTTAGTGAATGAAATCTGTTGACATTTTAGTCTTTTAGTCATCAGATTATATCAAAACAATCTAGTCTAGCCAAAACCAATAATTTTGTTATTTTAGTTATTTCACATTAGATTTATATCTTATAAATGTCTGATGAAAAACATAGGTTGGGTGATTAAGGGTGTTTTCACATATAGTCCTTTTTAAACAAACTGAGCTCAGTCTTCTTAGAGTGGACCAACAGAAAGGGGACTCGTTCTCTTTGTGTTCAACTTCAGCTCTGATGGAGCCACAGTCCTCTTTCAGTTCATGCTATAACCTATATATAGATGGATGGAAGGATGGATAGATGGGTAGGTAGACAGATAAACCATAGGTATGCAAGAAAGAGAGGTTGTAAAGTACCTTTGACAATTTTTTTATTTTTATTTTTTTAACTTTGACGTGGCACTGCAATGTGGTTATGAAGCCCTTGCTCTCAGATGAACTTAAAATTGGAGGAAAGTGTCAGCATTTCTGTGTTATAGGCTGTTGCAGTTTAGATAGATAGATAGATAGATAGATAGTACTTTATTGATCCCAAGCTGGGAAATTCTTTTGTTACAGCAACAAGTAACAAAAGAATTTGATACGTTCTACATTTCACATCTGGAGATGTGAAGTATCTAACAAGCTACTCCTCGTCTTTCGTTTTTGTTGGTGTTACAGGCCGACGTGGTTTTGTCTGTTTTTTCTAGCGTCCCAGTGTAATAGCTTGTCATCTAGACGGCTAAATACAAAGGCAAAGAGCAAAGTGAACCTGGAGCACTTTGTGTTCACTGTGAACAGGTTAAGCAAAGTGCACGGCAAACGTAAAGTTAACTGTGTTCAGACTCAAAAGTACGTTTTTAAAAGAGGGGGAAAAAAATAGTGGAAGCCTCGGGAAGAGCAACTGAGGAGGGATGGATCCCCCTTTCAGGACAGACAGACGTGCAATCGACGTTGTGTGTATAGAACAGATCAACATATTAAATGTACAGTGATTCATTTGACAACATAATACAGTAAGAGAGAGAGATACAGACAGAGAAGCACTGCAAACAGTAATGACAATAGCTACAATAACATTAGTTTTAGTAATAATATTATAATAATAAAAACAGTATTTTGGTATAGTGATCATATGTGTATAACAGTAGAAGTATGACCATTAATAATAGCAGTAGTAGTAAGCATCAGGCACCCACGACCTAAGCATAGCCGCAGTTCAAGGGAACCTGAGAGACCATGGTGCTAGAGGTAAATAAATGCACAGCTGAGATGATTGGTCGTTAGCTAGGCACAACATTATTTTGACATCATTTTAATAGTTTTGGAAATATAGCCAGATTCCAGAAATATATAGTTGTTGCCTTTCAAGATCTGCAAATCATAGAAAACTGAACTATATGCATTGTTGGAGGTCTGCACTGTCTGAGAGCGCCTCTAGTAATGTTTGTTTTGTGTTTCCAGTGATTAGATCATGACACAGTAGCTACATAGCACATGCATGTGAGAGATGATGTAAGAAGGTCGGGGATGGCAGGGTAAGGGTTAGTGTGTTTAGAGGGCATTTAACAATAGCCTTTATAAATGACTGTTGGATTTATTTATTAAATGTTTTCGTTTTATACTGGGACCTTGACCACAAGCAAGATTCCCAACATAAAAGCTGCACTCTGGCTGTTTTGATTGTAATGGTACTTAATTTTTGTCCAAATGTAGTTAACATCATGAAAGTCATGAACACCTACATGGGTGAATCTGAAAGTTTCCACCACTGTATTTATAGATTGCACACACTGCTGCAGTAACTGCTCACACACAAAGTTCAGCTTGTCATTTATCTGCAAACCAGACTTGATGAGTTAATACATTCCTCTGTATGGAATGTATTACATATCATGCCTTTTACATAACTAAATGCTTGATTCACCAGCTGTTGTGCTGCTGTTCTTTCACATGGTTGGCTGGTAGATAAAAGAATTTAGTAGGCTGTGTCAGCTAGGACTGAATTGTGGAGTGGATTTGAGGTTTTGAGGAGGTCTTTCCTGATGTTAAAAAAATCACATTTCCCCAGACTATTTGCTAAATCGCGAATCTCTTTCTTGATGCCCTTACCAGCCACTTCAGTATGTTGTGATGTTGGGATTCCAACAATTAACGCAAATTCAGCCAATCCATGTGAATTCTGCATGACCTTGTGATATTGTCCAATCACTGCACCTTTATCACATATTGGATCATTTAAAATAGTTGAAATCATATTTCATTGTTGAGCGGCTAGGAGCGTATTCATTCACTCAGCCCCTCTCTCTTACTCTTTCTATCTGTGTTCTTCATGAGCCTATTGCCGCAGGAGTGTGAGCTCTATGCCTGGGACAGAGTCACACACACACAGACACAATGACAGGGCTAACAGTTAGAATGACATGGCTAATGTTACGCAGTGATTGATAATGTGTTTAATGACAGAGTCAAACAGTATCAGTGTTGGTGTGAGATTGTTGTGACTGTTTAATGGCTTGATGTCAGATGTTATTTGCTGCTGCTGTGTTAGCTTGTTCTAACTGGGCAGAGAGAGCAGGAGGAGAGCAGCTCACAGAGACAGTCAGGGGTGGAAATTTGTATCAGCCACCAGCCCGATGGGGATAAAATTAAAACTGTTGCACACTGTTTCACACTGTTTCGAGGAGACATGTCGATCAGCCTGTGAACCTTAGAAAACAAGGGCACACCATTTTCAGGTTGAATGTACTCCTGTTGGAGGTGAGCTGTTTGCAGAGGTGCGGTAAGAGCCTGTTGTCTGCAGCTCTTAATCTAACATCTCATTGTGGCTGTCTCTCCTTGAACAGTTCCTCCCTGCACTACTAGTGGACTTGTTTTTTTTTTGTTTTTTTTTAAGAAAAGCCAATAACAAAGCTCTGTCAATTTGATGATAAATACATTTTATTTCCCATCCTCCTTCACAAAGTCCCCCCATCATTTTGTTTTGTTTGTACAAATAAAAACGTTCATTATGAAGCAGAGTAACAAAAATGTCCAATCCAAACCACAGAAATTCAGTTAGAAGCTGAGAGCTAAAAACACAGGGACTTTCAAAGCATCGCTTTATTTGGTTTCCTACACAGACATGAGTCTTGCAACACAAAAATTCAAGTCAGTTTACATAGTTTACAGAGTGGTTCAGTAGGAGGCTCTACAGCATTCAGGTCAAAAACACACGTAAACAATGCATGCAATCTGTGCAAATGAGCAGTAGGTAGGTGAAGGTTCTCAGTCATCAAGGTCATGGTAATGATGAGTGAAATAAC
>JAPZEB010000026.1:4601042-4612727 GCA_029783705.1 Chaetodon striatus | reverse complement strand
ACACACTTACACACACACACACACACACACACACACACACACACACACACACACACACACACACACACACCAAGAACCATAGACGCCTCAGAAGTTTTAGTTTTAGTTTAAGCCAGCAGACCTCCACAAATAGGACACAGAAGAGAGAGGGAGAGGAAGATGAATTGAGAGGAAATGGTAGCAGAGGAGCAGAAAAGTGGAGTGGAATGGAGAGGAAATAAATGGAAACAGGTGAGAAGTCTGGAAAAGGGAAAGAAGATGTGAGAGAAGAGGAATTGAGTGAAAAGGACGGCAAAGACAACAGACAGCGAGTGGCTCCATGAATACAAGTTTAATCTTCCTCCCATGAGATGCAGTAAACATTTTGCAAATGGCAATGTGCACTACGTGGCCGACCCACACAAACTGTTACATTTGATTGTGTGGTATAAACAAAAATCACAGGAAAGTGCTTTGTTGAAACTGATGTTTGTGACATTTAGAAAGATATTTAGTTTAATGGCAAAATATGAGGCAGGTAGCTGCTATGGATCACTACACATATCTGCTTTTATTCTGGCGGTAGTCTGATCATCCATCAAGCATTTTTTTGAAAAGACCAAAAGATCAAGTGAAATACTTACGGGGAAAAAATGAAATTAATACTCATAATTATTTCATCAAGATGAAATGATACAAATCAAAGGTGGTTGAGCTAAGATGGCATTTTAAGACTCAGCAAACAGCAAATGCAAAAGAACATACACGGTAAATCTAGCCTGAATGACAACTGAGAAAACTATGAAGGTTACTCCCTACAGAAGCATACATCTGATATTTCTGGTAAGAAATCCTTGGAACGCCCCACGAACATAATATGATGAATGGACAGTACCTATGGCAGCATGCGCTGGAAGACAACAGCAGGATGACTGTGCGGTCTGTTGGCGGTCCTCTGCAGCTCTGGCAGGGGTCCATCATGCAGGTCAGGTGCAGGCATGGAGCTCTCAGTAGACTTTGAACGGCAGAATGTTTAGGCAGGAAAAGTCTTGGTTCAGATGAAGCTGGTTGAATGGTGTATGTATGGAGCAAACAACGCATGGAGCTGAGGTGGTGTTGGAGACCAACAGCATTCAGACGGTGGATGTTTGCTAGGGCTGCTTGATTATGGAAAAAATCATAATCACAATTATTTTGGTCAAAATTGAAATCACGATTACGCAAACGATTATGCTTTGACTTTGAAAACATGCATACACTCAGCGTGTGCCCTCCGCCAGCTTGTTGGCTGGTAACGTAACATTAGTGCTGGTAGAGAGAGGGGGTGTGTTTGTCTCAGCCAGCAGCTAAGTATTTTAAGATAAAAGCCAAACTAAGTCAGTCTACATACAGACAGCTGTCATTGGAGCTTATTAGTAACAATTTGCTGTTAGCCGAACTAGCGTGCTGTCTAAATCAGCGGGCTAATGTTTAAATCATGAAGGTGTCAGAAGTTACACTCTAACCACAAGGGGTACATTTTTGGAAAACAAGCCAATCTATTTCTTGCACTGTACTACCAAAGAAAATCCTTGTTTATTGAAATTTTACCTACGCTTCAGCCAGTCGATTGTTTGATGGGGAAAAATAATCAGCATGTTGTCTTTAGATCAAAATCTGTAAATCTGTTGAACATAATTGGCCACAGTGCACTGTGTAAACTCCTCTTGTTAGCACTGTTTTCACCAAAGCATTTGTTTCTTTTTTTCCCCTGAGGCCAGTGTATTTTTTTTATTCTTTGCAGTGGGAGTGTCAACAATGTTGACTAAAGACTTACAAAACAACAATTTTGTCCCACCTCTGCTCATTTCTGTATCCTGGGGATACAACTGTATGCATGCTTTATAACTAGAGGCTAGGACTGTGTTTTACTAATCACAGTGTAAACAAATACAAAATGACAGACCAGATGGCTTAGTGGTTAAAGGTGACAACCCTCCAAAAAATAGGGATTGTGAAACTTGCAGTGGTGACTTTTTAAATGTAAACAAATGAATGACCAGTCTCCTCTCTTTCTCTCCCTCTAGATCCCCTCCTGGTCACCTTCACTCCACACACACTCCTTTCTGTAACACACACTCGTAACTTCACCTCAGGGCCAACAGGCAGTGCTCAGTGTTATCAAACACATCCAACCTGTCAACCAGTTAAACACACAAACTTTCCACTCCACACACAAGCACTAACAGGTACTTTCTCCACACACACACACACACACACACACTCACCTTTTACCTCATCAGCAGCATCATGCTGAGCCAAGAGTTCTTGCAGAAGTTGAAGTTGCCAGTTCTGGATGATGTCAGCCAGTACATCAAGAATGTGTCCACCCCCATGTTGGTCAGCATGGGGGCAGTGGCTGCAGCGACAACCTACTACCTGGCAACACGGCAAAAGGCCCTCCCACCGCTCTGCGACCTCAACATGCAGTCAGTTGAGATTCCGGTGAGTTAAAGATTTCTCTGTCAGGGTCAGTTATCTAAGGCCTTGTGAAGACTGGCAGTCTGGATGCGTTTTTTGGCATCTCCAGATTGTATCTAGATTGATTTGCAAAAAACACATGAAATGCAATTTTTGCAAATCAGATTTGAAGAGGTTTGAAATGTGACTCCAATCAGATTTATATAGATATGTCTTGGATTCCAAAATGTCTTTGAATGCAACACACAGCAACCGCATCAAATCCAGAGCGATGGAGGTGCTGAGCAGAATCTTTAGAAGACAACACGGAGAACAACATCAAGTTTATTAAGCTAAAAACTAAAATTAGTTGTGAGAAAACTAACTAACTAAACTAAAAACTAGACTTTAAAAAAAAACTATTGATAAAACTAATGATATTGTGTACTTATAAAACAACTTATAAACTTGTAAAATAAATGTATGCAGGAATTGTCTTTATTTTTATTCTTTGTCAGTTTGGTCAAATTTGCCAAAGAGCAAGCATGAGAAGGCATCGGTGTTTATGTTTATGGAGGCAGAAATGGCTACGTTACTGTAGTCAGTTGCCTTCGCAAAGTGTTGTGTTTGTATTGTTATACCTTCTCTGAACTTCTTAAACCTTGCTGCTGACAAATACCCCCCATACTGTCAATAAAAAAACATAAAACAAATACTGAAACTAATAAAAACTAAACTAAAACTAAACATTTTTTTAACAGTAAAAACTAAACACACAAGCAAACACACTCTGAAAACTTATTGATAGTAAACTGAATTGAAAACAAACATTTTAAATGAAATAGAATTAAAAACTAACGAAAAATAAAAACCTTAATAACTCTGCTGTGGACAGACACTGGAATACATTGTCTGCTGGCACTTTTGGGGGAGGCCTCTGTACAGGCAAAGCAGGATGAGGCAAAGACTTCCTTTTCTCATGCTTCTGTGTTGTAAAGTTTTGTCACCAGTATAGCCTTGAAGTTACTGATGCCTGCGCCGTTACCACAGCAACCCTTACAGATAGGTTGGTGCTGTCTGGACTCACAAAAAGCTGATTTGATCACTTGCAAATAATAGTGCAAACAGTCTGTCTTAAAGATCTGATTTTAGAAACAACTGTGATTTGACTGCAGTATAAATGTAGCCTAAAGGGTTGTAGTTTAAAATGTATGGACTTTAACTTAAAGCAGTGCTTGCTTATAAGGTTATGATGTGTAGATAAAGTAATGATTAATTTTACACACTGTAATTGTGCTGTTGCTGAAAAAATGAATGGAATGTAAAAGCGTCTGAAAAATGATAAAGATGTTATCAGAACTGAAGCAGGATAGTTACATTGATTCATGTAGTGTCCCATAAATGATCATTACTATTACTAAAGTAACAGCAAGGACAACCTTATTGTATGCATCTGTTAGTTGTTTTACTAACAAATGCATACACACAGGCTCAACCCTGGCTTTAACAGACGAGCTGTTAATGTGCCTGACCTGTTACTGGTGCAGCTTGTTTCAATGTGTGCCCCACCCTTTTTTTCAAAGAGGCATCCAAGCACACACCAGTATGAACAAACAAAAGCCCCAAGCAAACGTCTACAAACAAGCTGGTACAATACCAACCAGACATAAAAAGTGCCAGGTATTAAACCTAATTGAAATGTAAAAGTAGGGCAAGCCCCCATTTTGTCAAAGCCTGTGCTTTGTTGGCTCATAACACTGGATGCAAAGTATTGTCACCAATATTGTACTCACAAAAAAGGCTAAATTAGACAGCTTTAAGTTTAAGAGAGGGACATGATAGAGACTGTCACAGTTGTCAGTAAATAGAATAGATAGTGCTGCTGTTAGAGCGAGAATTAGAGGACACTGTGTTACACTGTAGTAACACAACTAATATATTTGAGGTAAACAGGAATGCACCAAGGGTGTGTGTGTGCTTGTCTCATCATTAAAATATTTTTGCTGATTTCATTTGGTTGCAAATCTTCAAAGTGTCAAACATACCATAGCTGTGAGGTTAAAGAGGTTCCAGCTCTTAAAATTGGGTTGTTCAGGAACTGAAAATATCTATATGGATTTGGAGTTGAGGTCATGGTGTAAAGGGTTTTGTAACGTGACTGAATCGCTGCATTAATGACCATGTTTAGTGTGAATTCAAAAACGAAACTAAAATTTAGACCTGCAGTTTCATTTGTATGTGACAATATGTTGCCTTTTTATGAATCCGCGCTGGCGACAGTCGTGTCCAGAGATTTATCTGCTGCCAGGCGGAAGATGTGTGTGCAGCATCCATGTTTTAGAATTTTAGCTTCTTTGCAGCAACATTCATATGTGAAGCATTGTCTACTGTCATGGCTACATATGAGTCTGGACAGACATGGATTTAAACAGTAACTTGACTGGTTGTTCGAGGCATACAACTGCGAGGCGGTTATTCTAGTTTCGTAGCAGCCAGCATTTCTACTTCCTAATTATAGACACACAATATTTTATATATTTGTTATTTTTCAATACACATTGTGAACTGTGACAAAAGATAATTAAAACATATATAAAATATTGTGTCCCCAGAAACCTGAAAAAAATCACATGTGAAATAAATTTTAAATTAAGGTTTTTCAGTTTAGTTCTTTTTTTAAGCTAGCCCCACAAATAACCACACTGCAGTTGGATTTGAATCAAATGTCCAAGCAAGAGTACAGAGACTGATGTTGGCATTACTATAGGATCAGTCTTAGATTTCATAACCCACATTTGTTTACTTTATCAGGGTGGAGAATTTGCACGACAGTCAGCTCTGCTGAATGGAGACAGTTACCTAACACATATCTACGATGATGCCAGAACAATATATGAATTCTTCCTCAGAGGGGTCCGAGTCTCCAGTAAGTCACAAATACATTATTATATGACCATGAATGTGTATATTTTCTGTTTGTTGAGTTACTCAGGGGCCTGTCAGACTTGCCGTTGACCAAAAAGTATAAGCCTTTCCTCATACATGCCGTAGGGCTCAAACATCGTCTGTTTAATGTCCTGTGACTACACTAAACTAGAGCTTTGTAAGATGTTGACTTAACATAACAGTTACTTTACTTTTACTTTCACTGAAGTTGATTCTTTGTTCTTGATTCTTTGATTCTGAACCCTGTGAAGCGCAGCCTGTACTTGTGACATCCCAGCATCTTCCAGTGCATAAGTAATGCAGTTTTAGTGCTGCCCAGAACCATATGTATTTATTTTTTTTTTTTTCAAAAACAGGTGTCTTTTGTCAGCAGCAGAATATAAAAAAGTAGGAAGGTACAGTTTCTATGTGAGATAAGAGGGTGTATTAATATACTTAAAATTCTTATTGTTCTGCGATTTCTCCTCTGTTGCTCTCCTTTCATCTTAAAGATAATGGTCCCTGTCTGGGCTCCAGGAAGCCAAAGCAGCCCTATGAATGGATATCCTACAGAGAGGTAAGAGTCACCATGAGCACCTCACCTTATAAAAACATTACAGCCTCCGGTTCGACAGAAGTAGAGCTAAAGGTTGTAGGCAACACAAACTTTGGTCAAGTCAGTGGCATGGTGAGGCAAATAAGACCTGCATGCAGTTATGTTTGAATTTAGTTTAAAAAAACTTATATTATGAATTATGTTTTATTTTGCTCTGTAAGTGATCATTAAAGGGGCATTTTACCAGTTTAACGCATCAAGTTCAGTTAAAATGTCATGTATATCACTTACTTGTGAAAACAGTTGTCTGGTGTCTTCTGTGGCTCTGAAGTTGGTTATGTCATCAGGGTTATCACAACTTGAGCGAAGAGTCTACAAATGTATAACAGAAAGGTTACGCTACAAACTAGGATCGTAGGTTTAAAAGTCATGGGACATTACATAGCAGAAGAGTTTAGTGGAAAATGCTCTCAAGGTGCATTATGGGAAGGGTAGGATCCAGTATTTACAAAGCTTTACCTACAGTAGGTATTAAAAGTCAGGATATCTCAGCCTGTGCTGCACAAGCTTTGACCATTAAAACCAAAAAAGTCCCTTGTGAGTTTCCTAACCTTATGGAAGTGCAGCACAAAATCTCTTAAGCCCCCCCTTTGATTGTGAAATTCATATCATATTATAGCTATCATATTACTGTTATGTAAGCTCCAGAGGTTGTGGTTGATAATACAACTGGACCGTTTAACCCTACTATCAGTAACATGTCACCTTAATAACCACCTGTTTATTTATTAAGAAGAGGGTTTTAAACATACAAAATAAAAAAGGTTTTACTTGATAAGTAATTGTAATTATTCATTTCAGTTGTATGTTTCAAGCATACTGGTGGTAGATGCCATTAATATGTATTTAATCTGGGCCATTGCATTCACTTAGTTAATCATTTTGAGCCTTGTGTAATATTCCTTTAATGTTTCTGGATGGACTTTCTATGACGTTTTAATGACTTTAAAGTGACCAAAGCACATTTAAAATTAGTTTGTAATTCCTAGCTGTTACTTCCAATAAGGACGAGACTTGTTAGTTGTCTGACACTGATAGTAAAACATTAATTGCACTTGACAACTATTGGTGAAATATTAATGAAACATTCCAGCATCTCCTGAATGAAGGCATTTTGCTCCAGTGTTGTGGCTCATTACATCAACCCACTGCTGCAGGCACATGCTATTATGTTTGATTTGACATGAGGTCGAACAATGCTCAAGTTAGGTCATTGTTTGTTGCTGCAGCATGAACAGGTGTGTGTGTGTGTGTATTTCTTAGGTAATGGAGCGAACAGAGAATCTGGGTTCGGCATTTCTCCACAAAGGACACTCCAAGACCACCGACCCCCACATTGGCATCTTCTCTCAGAACAGACCTGAGGTACAGACATGTTCCTTTTACCCATAATGCCTGATTGCCAGACGTCAAATTTGCATCAAAATCACACTCTGTATTTTTAGATTCAGTGTGACTTACACTTACTGAGAATATCGATATTTCCAATGTCCACTGCGCATAAATGTAAAAAAAAAAAAAAAAAAAAAAGCTTAGAAATAAGATAACTTCAGAACTTCTTCTAAAGGGACCTCCTAGTTCAGCACGTTTGGTGTCATTTTGCCGTAATTAGAAAAAATGTGTGACACCTATAGTGTGTTTGCTCTGGTACAAGTCAGATGGTGAGTTTGTAAACCCTGGTTCGGTTTCTTTTTACTCAGAGAACAAGACTAGACCAGAACCTAGTATATGGCTGGACTGTGTATGAAATGTTAGAGGGCTTTTGATTTGAAAAGGTGGCTTTACATTTGAAACAGGAAGTGGCGGCAGTAGTCACAGACGTTCATTTACAGCACTGGCCCCATTGTGGCAATCCAAAATGACAAAAAAAAAAAAAAATGAACATGAAGGAAAGAACACTTGTACACACTCACACAGCAGAAGGGACCTGCTTTCTCTGGAGCTGTACCGACTGATCAAGTTCTTTGTGCTTGATTTAACACAACCCTCCTCTCTTCAGCTGCGGCTGGTGATGTAAAGGCTGATTTATAGTTGTAGACCAGCAAGTGGCCAGTGCCATAGTGAGCATTTAGCATAGATTGTATCAGGATTTGTACATGTTCAGTGATGTGTCAAGGTCTCTACAATTACAGCGCAATAATGTTGGTAGGTGGGGGGGTTTCTATGCCATTGTTTTGAGTTTCTGTGAAGTGCAGTTAAGTTCGATTGATCCAACTAACACACCCAAAACACAACCCTAAACATGGTTTGACAACAATAGTAATAAATAAAAGTACAGAATTTGGCTCAACTGTAACTCACAAGGTTCACAGATAAAACAGTCTGCTGGACACGTTTTCCCCACAAACCCAACATGCTAACTCTATTAGCACAAGCCTATGATATTTGCCATTGCATTCACTAGCTTAGCAGCCAGCAGACTTTTCCTCTACACATATGAAGCCAGGACACAAGACTTCCAATGCTATTTTATAGGGGCTTTATTGTCTTTGCAGCTTATTGTTTCTTATCTGTGAAATAAAAGTGGATTACAGCTTTGTTTCCACTGAGGGAAATGGTTTTCAGTTTACAAATATATAAAGAAGGTCTGTGTCGCCATGGCTCTGTCTGCGCCTTTTCATTTTACAATTT
Organism: Chaetodon striatus; assembly: GCA_029783705.1. Classification (NCBI taxonomy): domain Eukaryota; kingdom Metazoa; phylum Chordata; class Actinopteri; order Chaetodontiformes; family Chaetodontidae; genus Chaetodon; species Chaetodon striatus. The sequence goes on along the minus strand of JAPZEB010000026.1, from coordinate 4,604,137 downwards.
AGAAACACCAACTCTTATGTCATCAATCACTCTGACCAATAGTGTAACCTGTCACTCACTCACGGACAGACTTTAGCGTTTGTAGAACTGGCCTCGCATTCTGTGGTCCAGCCAAAAATCCAAGCAAACCAAAATGCATCTCTTCAAACCAGGTGTGAATGTTCATTCCACTTATTGGTAGATGTGTCTGGGGTGGGAGCAAGAAAGTAAGTACAGTAAGAGGGTCCCGTGTTCTGACATACTGTATATTTCTGTGAGGGAAATTATCAATAAACTCAAACATCAGTACTGATATTAACCAAGGTAATAACTGCATTCCCCACTGGATTATGTAAACAGTTCGTTTATATTAAGAGCAGTGTTTTATGTGCTATTCTTATGTCTAAGTGGATTACCTTATAATGCTTGTGTGTGTTTGTCTGTGTGTAGTGGACCATCAGTGAGCTGGCATGCTACACCTATTCTCTGGTGTCAGTGCCTCTGTACGACACACTCGGAACAGAAGCCATCAAATACATTATAGACAAAGGTAAACCACAGGAGCAACAACATAATCTCATACACTCCGATGCTCTTATACGACAGTGTTGTTGTTAAAGATCTTCATGTGACCTGATCTGTTTGGATGTCATCTCTGCAGCTTCCATCTCAACTATAGTGTGTGATGTGGCGGATAAAGCCAACCTGGTACTGAACTGTGTTGGGGACAAGGACCACTCTGTGAAAACCATCGTACTAATGGAGACCCCCAGTGACGAGCTGGTCAACAGAGGAAAACAGGCTGGAATCCACATCCTCAGCATGCAGGAGATGGAGGTCAGCTTCGGTTATTTTGCTCTCTCCTTCCATTTTCTATCCTCTTGTTTTTGTTTCTCTTTAACTTTTTATGCTTTATTTTTTTGCCAGCTTGTTTTGTTCTTACTTTCCCTACCTTTATTGCTTGTTGCCACTCCATTTCATTTAATTTGTGCTCTTTTCCTGATAGTTTTCCTCTTGTGTTGTCTTCATTCCAATTATCTTGTTTTTTTTCTTTTGGATTGTCTTTATTGCTTGCTTTCTTGTCTTTCTTTGTGTCTTTATTCCTCCCATGTCTTCATTAATGTGTTGTTCTTGTTGTGCAGGCCATTGGGAAGGCCAACCATTGCCAACCAGTGGTAAGTAAATACTGGCCTGTGAATTGCCCAGTACAAGTCATCACTCAAATGACAGTGTGTTATGCAGCGATGTTTAACTGTTGACACCCCCATCCCTGCAGCCTCCACAACCTGAGGACATGGCCCTTATCTGCTTCACCAGCGGAACAACAGGTGACACACACACAGTATTAACTTGACCGAATATAATTTCCACGAGTATTTGAAATACATACCCCGTGTACATTCAGCCTCTAAAGATGTGTGTGTGCTTTGTGTGTGTGTGTGCTTCCAGGAAACCCAAAGGGAGCTATGTTAACACATAAGAACATTGTGTCCAACTGCTCAGCTTTCATCAGACTGACAGAGGTGAGGCGCTGATATGACACTTGAGCGGTTGAAGTTACAGTGAAACTAAAGTCGAAGCATCTTTACTTTTTGTAATGTACAGAGCCCCTAAAGTCCCGAAAGATTTTTATTTTGTGTGCGCAAGTTAATTATCTTGTAGAAAAAAGTTAAAGATATATCACCTTTCAGGACTTTGTGTTCTCTGTAGTAATACATGTTTTGGAAGAATTTAAATCAGCTAGGAAGCAGGTTTCCTTCTACCCTCCTGGACATTTTTTTATTCAACATCAAACATGACATTGAACAAGAGATAACTAACTTCACAAAGGGACACAGGATAAGAACTTTTGTATTACACTGTGTCTGTAACTCTGCCATATCATAGCTATAACTAACAGGTTGTTACTAGTACAACAATGGATTTACTAGGAAATAAAGCAAAGGAGAAACAATAGACTAAAATGTGACTTCAAGACAGTAGGAACTTAGACTGACTGTCAGATTAAATATTTCTTGAGAAAGGTCATAGTGACCTAAATGTTGACTCTTACATGTGTGTGTGAGAGCTGATTTTTTTTTCTTTGGCTGCCAGGAACATGGTGAGATGCAGTGAAAGCACAGATAGACAGGAAAGTAAACAAAACAGAGGGGGAGGTTAAAGCGGCCTGACTGTGATTAAGCTTCGATGCCTCCATGCTGGTGATAGCTGTGGCCTGAAGCATCATGTTTTGTGTCACATGTCTGTCTGTCACATTCTGGTGAACACATTATCTCAAGAACGCCATCAGGGAATTTCTTAAATTTGGCGCAAATATTTGGTCTGACTCAAGGATGAACTTATTAGATTTTGGTGGTCAAAGGTCAACGTTACTCTGACCTAGCAATTGTCTCATTCTTGTGAACATGATATCTCAAGAAGGACTTGAAGGAATTCCCTCGAATTTGGCGCAAATGTCCTTTGGGACTCAACAATGAGCTGATAAGAATTTGGTGGTCATTATTGCATTATTCTCACTCCCGTACATCAGATATCTTAAGAAGGCTTTGGGTGAATTTATATCAATTTGGCACAAACGTCCAGTTTGATTTAAGAGTGAACTGATTAGACTTTGATGGTTGAAGGTCTCTGTGGCCTTAACTCCAAAATTCACATACTAATTATGGCAAATTTTAACACTAATGTCTAATAGGTTAAATGATGAAGTGATGAACTGAGCTGGTGACACCAGTCTGAGCTGACGCCAGTGTCCACCTTGAAACTGTGCTGACTGTGTAGACCTTCTGTGCTGCCATGTTGTGATGTGTATGAAGCATCCATGTTTTAGAACTTAAAGCTTCTTTGCAGCAACATTCATAGCCTATATAAAGCATTGTCAGCTACCGTGGCTTCATATGAGTCTGAACAGACATGGATGTAACCTGTAACTGCAACTGGACTGGTTGGTTTTTGTAAAGAACAAAATCTGAGTAATGGATAATGAAGCAGGGAGAAGGAAAGGGGGAATGGGTCCTCTCATTAGTCTGGGTCTTGTGTCTAATGGTGCGTTCCATTTGTACTGGGAAGTCGGGATTTCCGAGTTCCGAGTGGGAAATTTCAACTGGAACGCCCCCTGA
>JAPZEB010000026.1:4574673-4589327 GCA_029783705.1 Chaetodon striatus | reverse complement strand
GTTGATGATTTTCCCACGCGATTTTCTTACTTTTTTTGCATTTTAATCCTGAAAGTTATGGCAAATGTTTTTTTTTTACAGACACAGCCGTACAGTCTGCCAATTCAGCATATTTAAACTATCTATACTACCACCTTTTTAAACTGTAGTCGGCCACAGCAATATAAAGCTGATGTTATTGTACTGCAGTCAACCTGTATGTTCTGTAAGCTGGATGCAGCTGGAAGTTTCAACCCTGTGGCTCATAAAAAAAAGGCATAATAATTTGTACTTGATGCTGTGCCATGTCACCGCGTCTGACCTGTTGGGGAGCTCGTTCACACATCAGGAGGCAGTGTGTTGGCTCACTGTACCGTGCATGGGGAGTGTCAGGCTCGCTGGCTAATCAGGCCCACCGGACTTTGGTCACATCAGACCGCAGCGATCATAACCCTGCTCTTAAATCAAACGTGGTGGGGCGGGGTGGGTAAAGTTTGCTCTTGCTGTTTTAAGATAAACATGCTGTATTCATTATCTTTTTTCTTTAGTACTCTCTGTCGCCCTCCCTCTGGTCTAGTCTTCTAAAATATTATATTTAAAATGTAATTTAATTAGACAAAGATTGTCAATATGTGGTTGTGGGCAGGAGTGAACTACAAGGCTGCAGATACAGTCGTGATAGTGCAAGTTCACTGTCATGAAGTTAGCAGGAGTTTTATCTTTACAACCACAGATAAAATGGATTCAACTCTTCACTTTGTTGTGCTCAGAGTGATTGTTCATGAGAAATAACTTTAAGTGGTTGCTTCCTCATGCCATTATGTATTGATATTTGTACTGTTGCCTGTACTAACTACAACCCTTTTTTGCCATTAAAATCTTTTTTTTTTCATTATATACTATAGTATCGAGGCTTTTGTAAATGTTATCAGTCATCATACTTAGATGTTGTCATGTGTAATATATGTACATGCTTATGTGTTTGTGTCTGACTTTGTGTGCATGTGCTTACAGGACACAATGCCAGTAGAAAGAATGAGGATGCGGCCGTGGCTGGAGGAACAGATCAACTCCTGCCAGATACCAGGCCTGAAATGGGTTAACGAAGTAAGTGTACACTGATATATGCAGGCACACACACACACACACACACACACACACACACACACAATAATATTATAGCTCAAGGGCTGATGAAATGTAAATGTCTCCAGGAAAAAAGAATCTTCCAGATCCCATGGATGCATGCGGCCCGTCATGGCTGGGACCTGGAGAAAGATGCTCCACTCTTCATGAGATGGGCTGTACACACTGGTAATACACAGATCTAAACACACACACACACACACTAATAGCGGTTCTCCTTTTCAGGGTTTCATTTTCATGACGGCAAGACACCACACCAGTTCTCTTTCTAAAATCAAAGAAACTTTCGAGTTGTGTAATATTTTTAGGAAGAAATCAAAATGATTGAGTTGCAGGAGCGTCCCATTCTGTAAGGCCACAGAAAGCTTCCTGACAGGTACCTTTGTTAGGAAGCACACAGTGTTTCTGTAAGAGTAGAAAGTCCCACAACTTCTTGCTGCATCAGTTAAGAGGAAAATGAAGTAGCCAGAACATTGTCAGTGGGAAATATGACCGTATTTTTAGCTGCTCACTTCAGGAAAGCAGCTGAAATCAACCTGCTTTTGGCCATTAGCTGCTGGAGTGTCCAGATGTAGCTTGTTGGCGATATTATTACTCACTACCAATACTAAATTCAATGACCAATAGATGAACTGATTGTACTACTGTACAACTGTACAAAGTGTATTTATGAAATGAAAAAAAGTCATATTTCTCAGAGCCAGCAGATTCACAGAGCTAAACCCACTAGAAGTATGTTTTTTATTGAGATCATTATTTTTAGGACTCTGCACTGATGACAGCTACGGCCAGAGCCATAATGTTTTCTAGGTTGACCTTCTGTCCCATTCTCATGAACACAATGTATCAAGAACACCTTGAGGGAATTTCTTTACATTTGGCACAAAAGTCCACTTGGATTCAAAGATGAACTGATTAGATTTTGATGTTAAAGGTCACTGTGACCTCAAGGTACATTTCTGACCAAAACTCAAGAATCCATACAGTAATTCTGACTTAATTTCACACCCATGTCCAACAGGATAAAATGATGAAGCCATGACATTTTATACCCAAGTGGTCAAAGGTTAATATCACTGTGACATCATAATGTTCTGGCCATTTTTCAACACCATTACTCAAGAACAGAAGGGAAGACATTTGGTCAGACACTGAATTGATGACACTAATGTTGGGTGTCCACCTTGAAACTGTGCTAATTCATTAATTAATCATTTAAAGTGTGTGTGAAGCATCAATGTTTCACCAAAAAATAGACTTTATACCTGTTATTATTCCTTCAAAGTCTTCACTACATACAAGTTTGGACAGACATGGATGTAAACAGCAGCTTAATTGTTTGAAGAAAAAATGTTTGAGCATACTAGCTGTCATTGTTTGTATGTTTGTACCATCGTGTCGTACCAAATAAAGAAGCATTTTTGGACATACTGACAAATGCTAGCTGGATAATGTGTGAAGAAATCATAACTGAATAATGATATATCTGGAAAATGATGGTGAGTTTTGTGACATAGGCCATCTGCAGGAATAAATAACCAGTTGGTCAATCTTCTGTGATTTTTCTATTTCTGTGTATGTGTAGGTAAATACCAGCCAGGCATAGACCGTCCAGATCCAAAGACATGGAAGGCTAATTTCCGCTGTGCCATGAACAGTTTGCCAGACATCGAGGAGGTGAAGGATAAAAGCATCAAAAAGGGAACTAACGCCTTCAGAATGTATAGGATGCTCTCCTCCTCAGAGAGAACATTGAAGAAAGGTGAGTGCTGCCGCTGATCCTCGCCTCACCACTTTTCTACAGTTGATATATTTCTCTTGAAAGGACTTATTTATAATTCCATATTTACTGTATCAAGACACTTGGCTGATATTATATTGTGGCTTTCAAATCAGTGTCTGAAAGGTACGTGTTTCTGTCTGTCTGTTTAGGAAAGAAGAAGACAGACAAGGAGGGAAGAGCCAAAGGAAATAAAGAGGTAGATTAACATGTCAAAGCCCTTTTACACATGAAACCCACAACATTTGCAGGATAAGGTGGTGTGTAGCACACAAAAATCTCTAATAGATGTTGTTCACACTAGCCTTGACCCTTTTGAATACATTCTACATTTAGCCTCCACACTGGCTACAGCTCAGTTTCTTCAAATTTGGCATTAAGATTCAACAATGAACTGGATAGATTTCGGTGTTCAAAGGTCACTGTGACCTTAGAAAACAGGTTTTTGGCCATAACTAAAGACTTCATACACAAATTATGACAAAATTTCACATAATGTGTAATAGAATATAATAATGAAGTGACACTAATCTTGAAACATTGCAACAAATGTGTGTGAAGCGTCTACGTTTTAGAAATTGTAGCTTCTTTGCAGCAACATATGTATTTGAAGCATGGTCAGTCGTCATGGCTACATTTCAGTCTAGACAGACAGGGACATAAACTACAACTTGACTAGATGGTGGAGACATACAACTGTGATGCGTTCTATGTCTCTATATTCTAGTTCCATAGGTAGCAGCACTGCTGAGGAACAGCAGCATAGTTTGGAAATAAAAAAAACCAGAAAAGAAGAGAGTGTTTCTCATGTCTCACTCAGGCCTTGCAAGTAATTGTCCTCTTGCTTGGTTTTGTGACATCAAAGAAATATTTTAGTTTGCCGAGAAATGCAGCTGCAGTCCTGAGCTGCAAATTACCAGAGCATCTGACAGAGAATGGGAACAGTAACCAAGCCTTCCTCCCTCATTTGATACTGACTCTCTAAGCAGTGTACCAGTAAAACCAGTAGCTGCTACCTTCAGTTGTAAAGTAATAATGAAATGATAGGATTGGCTGAATTATTTCAAGAGTCAACAGAACGAAATAGAAACTGTACACTGACTTTAAACCTCTCTGTAGAATAACCTCAGATGGATTCATTGTAAATATAATACAAAACACATCCAAAATAAGTACCCCTCTTCTACTGTATTTTCTCTAGAAAAATGAATTTTAACTAAGTACCTAATTTAATAAATTATAAAGAATGAAAATCTGTAGAAATGCTATAAATCCCAACTACACCCTCTTCGACTGCTCAGTCTGACAAACAGCTTCTTATTAAGTGTTATGGAGTGACTAAGAATGTGTGTTTAATATTTGGCTGGTTGGTTTAGTACATTTTGGTCAGAGTAACTTCAGTGTTTACATGCCTGGAGCTCCAGATAGCGGGTTGTATCCTGGTTTGATCTTAGCCGATTATAAACATCACTTCCAAGTATACTTTTAAAGCTTAATACTTGAACCATCAGCATGAAGCTCAGTAATGTGTGTGCACTGGAACATCCCTGCCGTCTTAACACAGCTGCTCATCATCACGGTGAAACTGTAATGAAGTTATTACATTGAGGGTTTCATGTTTAAATGGGAATTTTAATATTGATTTTCATATAACTGGTGTGAATGAACATCTGTGTTTTAGAAGTTGTTTGTTTTTCTGTCATTGTTTTTCTGTCAAATGCACAGTTGAATATATCAGCCCTCCATCATTCTGAGTCTTTTCCCACTCTGCCCTTCTCACCATCAGGTAGCTTCTCCATCTCGAAACAGGACTCTTCCTGATGCTCAGGCTGGACCTATTGACTACACCAAACAAGACTCAGTCAAACAGGAATGGGTCAAGCAGGAACCACTAGAGCTCACAGTGACGGACAGTGCCTCAGGTACAACACCAGTGGCTTCTTTATTCATATTTTGTGGGTTTTTTGGATCATACCTGGGTTTAGCCTATTTTTAGAAAAAGCTTCTGCTTGGATGTGTTGGCATTGTGAAAGAGTTCAGTCTAAGCACATACTGTATAAAAAATGCAACACATTAAAACAAAAGCAATCATCTGGAGTGTCCAGATGTAGCTTGTTGCTGTTTTTTTGTTTTTTAGTTTGCTTTTGTTTATTTGATGATGGAGTGATGCTGTTTGTTTGTGTCTGGGTTGTGTAGTATGTAATCACCACCTGCTTACACTGAACTCCTCTGGCCAAAAGTGACAAGAAATTACACGAAAATTCTAAACATTTAACATTAAAAATGAGAACAATGAACAATAAAAATGAAACAGACCAGTAAAAATAATAAGAATAAGAATGAAATTAATTAAAAGCCAAAGTTTATATGACTATAAGTGTTCTCACAATACTGACATTTTTAACCTGTAAACAGTACCTTGGAAAATATTGATATTTGATAGAATTTTTTATACCATGGGGAAATTTGACATTTAGGGCATAAAATTTAAAACTCTTGTGTCTTCTTAGTAAAAATAAATGTAACATGGCTATAACAAGACAACAAAGAGCAGAGAACAGCAAAATGACTGTAGTAAACATTAACAACAAGAGAGTGCCAGAAAGCGCAGCTCATGTCATTATATTGATACTGTGCAATACGAGTATTGAAATTTAGAATTAAGAATCAATATGTATAGATAAATCAAAATTTTTGACAACACTTATTGCTAGAGCCTTCAAAAATGATGTAAAACCAAAAAAACAAACTATTAAAATGATAACAGTGTGATTGATCCAGGTGCAGTGTTTCATAGAAAAAAAAACAGGAAGAGATCAGATGTGGTTCCTTTTTCACAGTTCACTGAGAGCAGGCCTTGGTGCTCAGGTTGTTTTTAATTCAGTGAATTGATAAATATTGACTCACTACTCTTGGATTTTGAAGTGTACGAATAACTGATGCAGATGACTCTTTATCTTGTATCAGTCGGTAGATGTGTAACTAAATCTTTCCACACACTGGAGATATTTTTTTTATCAATAATCCACTTACGGCACTAGAGTGACTTTACGTCTTCAGCCTGTCATAACATTTACGGTCCGTCCATCCACAGCCATTCACAGCTCAGTAGATGGCCATGTGATCACCAGCGAACAGCTGCCATTCGTCTGTCAGACGATCGAAGTGACCACTGAGAACGAAGAGCAGACCGTCAGCTCCTCTCACTCGTACCCGCTCCAGATCTCTCCTGTGTCTTCATGCTGCGGTGAGACAATGCACACGTTTACACATCACGCTGTACCACATATTGTTGTGTGAAGGAGCTTAAATAGGTCGGTTACATGGGACCAGGCTTGCAGAAGCAGTCGCTGTACAAGTTGTTCAGAACCACAGTTTTCACCACAGTCACACAGTGGTTACTATACATGCAAAGGAGACACTTTCTAGGGCACAGTTCATGGCACGTGTGTGTGTGTGTTACAAAACACAGCTTAATGTAGCTATTTACCCAAATTGATTTTTGCTTGTCAGTTTGGATTAATTGGTGCTGAGTTGAATAGTCAGCAAAAAAAGCAAAAGTGTAGCTCAGATGGTGACCCCATGAACTGTTAATATCTGCCATTACATCATCCCCTATTACATCATACACATTAAGTGTCTGCTTCTTCTGTATCACAGTCCTCAGATCTTATCTTCAGGGCAGAACAGTGTGGGCAAATCAGCTGCTGGAAATAACCAACAATAGAAAAAATGATCATGAATGTGAACAGTCATTTAATCCGACCTTTTCAGGGTGTTTTTTAACTTGTAGTTGTAATAAAAGAAATGCTTTGCTGTAGTTAAGTGGAAGCGAGTATCAAGTACAATGTAAAACGATTTCTTTCTCTGTTAAAGAGATCCATAACCATACAAGCTCACTGGAAACTAAACAGGAAGACGCCTTATTGTTTTAGATGCTCAGAGGCCATTACATACTGCACTATTTTCAAACTTACAGTAATTGTTTCATTACCACACGGTGATGTGTTTATCTCACATCTCTGATCTTTTCTCCTCCCCAACCGGTCATTCAGGCAGTTTACAGTTGTAATCATTGTACCTCTCGTTCTTTGTCTCTGTGTCTCTCTTTTTTATCTCTCTCCATCGCTGCCAGGACTTGAAGAGTCAGGGTTTAAAATCAGTCATGTATCCCTTTTTTTTTTTTGTTTCTTTTTTTGTATTATTCTTGCTTTAAGAAATGCTCTCATGTAGTTGTGTTATTGTGTACAGGTGTTTGCACTGTTGAAACTATTTTAATAGTGGAGAATGCACTGTTTGATATGAGCCTTGTCACTATGTTTCACTGGTTTAACCTGAACTTGTCCATGTCCTGCCGCTCCCCATGTCTTTCTCTATCTGTTTCTTATCCTCCCTGATGCAATCGAAAAATTACTTGTTGCAAAATTTACCTGAATACTAATTTATAAACTGTTTCTCAGTGTCTTAATTAGTATTTCTTTTTTTCTACAGGAAGTGACACAGACAGTGATACAGAGGACACCAAAGAGGTGAGTCTTCCAGTATACACACTTATACAAAGAGGAGAGAGTGATGAATGAATAATTAACTGCTCCCATCAGCAGATAAACAGGTTTTTACCTGTTTTAACCTTACTGCTGAAACCGGGTGTGTTTGTGTGTGAAAGTGTATGTGTGTGTGTTCCTTCCTGTAATGTTGCGAGAGACTGAGAAAGGGGAGGGCCTTGTCAGGAACTGAGGCTGTCAAACATTAACTGTTTGATCTGAGGTTGTCCTTTGTAGTGAACACACGCTTGCACATGCACACACACTCTACCTCTTATCAGTGGTAACAGTACAGTGTTCTTTACTATGTTGTCATGTGGGAACTTTTCTTTCAAAAGTTTTTTTTTTTGACAAAACAAAAGTGGTCAGTAAGAAATGCACTGACAGTTTTTCATGGACACCAGAGCAGCAGCATATGAAGCATGTATTATACAAATGCTGTGACTGCATCACAGACACGTTGATTCAGCTCTGATCATTTTTGTGGTAGTGTTTCACCACAACATACGTCAGATATTAGCCACAGCCTTTGTGTGTCTGAGTATATTTGACTTATGCACTTATGTACCTCTTCTCCTTTTCATTGTTTTAACTGACAGGGTGTCAGTGCAGTGTGGAGGCGGGATTACAAAACATCAGTTCTCAGGGTTCCCACATGTTCTCTTCCTGGCATGGCCACCTTCGTCAGTGCAAGCAAGACCAACTTCAGGGTCACCAGCACGCGAGACCCATCCCCGCTCATCAGCTACCACACTGACGGCTGGACGCCGGCCTACAGCCAGAACTCTCTCACGTCTGCTGCAACCGGCCACACCCATGAGATGCGTGCAAGTGTCATTATGAAAACCTCGGATGTGACTTCCTCCTGACCTCTGACCCTAGATGAGGAGTATCATCACTGCTTCCAGGGCATAGGAATGACAGAGATAGTTTGTTTCCTCCGTCAGGGCTGCGTGGAGCCTAAAGAGGGCGAGCTTCAAAACCTTTGATTTTTTTGTAGCTTCCTGTCTGGGCGATGAGCTCAAACTGCTGCTGACTGGTGTTAACTAAATTCTCCATGGTTTGACATACCTACTGCTGCATTTGTATGGATGTGAGGGTCTGTGTGATGTAAATGTAATCATCTCCCCATGTATGCGAGGGTTTGCGGACCATCTGTGTGCAGCTCAGCATTTATGACTATGCGGACAGCACACACCAACAAACATGTATGCAGACATGTAGAATAAGCAGAGCCATGTGCGTGCGTGTCTGTTGTCCTTGTCCGTTTTGGGTGACATCTGGTCCTTAGACACCGTAATTATCCACGTGTCACTGGTAGATTGTGCTAATGGTTTAGCATACGTTATGCCTAATGAAAAAAAAAATTGCTCTTAGTTGTAAAAATTTCTTAAGGTTTTTTTATTGCACAATCTGTAGATAAATACATGTTTTAATGAATTATCTTTGAGTTAATTTTGGCTCACTGCAGGTTTGAAACTACATCAACATATTCATCTACTTTGTGATCTTAAGCTGAACAATCAAACTAATAGTCCCTAATAGTTGATCAAAAGAAGATTTTTTTTTTCTTTAAAGGAATACTTCACCCACAAAATGACCATTTTTAGTTACCCACCCAATGAAACCTTGAATCCGTGGAGAAAACTGTTTCTCTTGTTTTTCTGCACCAGGCGAAGAATCCAAAAAACAGAGAAAAGTCTTGATGAACTTATGAACAGCAAAACTGAGAGAAAAACGAGAAAAACAAAGCTATCTTCAACAATCAAGGTAATACGGGGTGATTAATTGATAAACAAATGTTCAATTAGTGTGTGAAGTAGCCAAGTGTGAGCGTGAAACACGGTCCGAAATGCTTTACTGGCACACGTGATGGAAAAAAGGTGTTCATAACAAAACAATGAATGCGGCATTTCATGGGGAATTACATCTGTGTTGGCAAACCAGCTTTACCGGCAGCAAGTTGCAAAAAGAATCAAAGGCATGTCGATATCTAGATTAAGACTGACAATCATCATGAAGCTCTGATTGGCCCCGCAGTGGCAAGCAGACGTGTGTGTATCTGTCTGTCTGGAGACCTCAGGACAATCGACCCGCCAACATAAGGACAGATGAACAGACAGAACTGACTCGCTGACAGACAGACTGACAGACTGTGAACAATGTATTCATGTCTTCTGCCCTCTTCTGCCTCCTCCTGGTGTTAATAATGTACATAGCTCATATGTATGCAAGCCGCTTCAGCACCTTACGGACAGCACTAGTGTGTGTGTGTGTGTTTGTGTGAGAGAAAAAGCCTTATTGAAGATGTGTGCCTTTGATAGAGTGTGGCTGGATTCAAACTATCTGTGCTTTAGTCTGCTAGTGACTCGTGCAGGAAGCTTTCAGGAATGTAAAGCGGCCCTCTATGGATTGCTCCTGAATTATATGTGGGTAGTATGGAGGAATGAAGAAGGGGTTAATGCATTTTTGTGTACACTATGTGCGGGTCTTGACTTGGTTAATTGAGCAACAATGTAACAAACATCCTCATACAGTAGAATATTTTCTATTTAAACTTATTGGGTTAAAGGAAAGAGACTGAATCTCAGGGTTTCATCTGAACATCTTAACTTGAGTTAAACGTGAGTGCAATTGGCAGTTAATTTTGCACATTTAAAGTGAATGTCTTGCTATGATAAGAAGTAATAGGGAAGTCTTGGCTTGAGATATATCGCAGAGGACTTTGTCATCAGCAGAGGCTGAGCTCTGTTGTTTATAAGTCACACTTGTTTTTACAGTCTGGTCTCTTAGCTCCAAATTTCCCGTTTCCGAGTTGACTGTAGTGCACAGAAGTCTTCCCTCTGTTTTCTCATTGTGTCCACCTCTGCATTCTCCCTGTCCTAGAGCACAGTAGCCACCAGCCTTAATCCTGATGTATTTGCTGAAACTGTCACTGTATTCACACAGTAGTACATGAGACAGTCTGTAAAAAAAATCATGTTCCTCTTCCTCCTTGTAATGCTTCTAATGGCATTTGCTAGAATCCACTGCTGCTGGATGAAAACGACAGCTGTGAAATAAGAAAGTTTGCTGCTTCATTTTGGCTTGACTGTTTCCAACTTGGCAGCTCAGTCACAGACGTTCTCATTTTATAGCTAAACAGTACACTAAAATATGTTTCTGGAAACATTTGAGGGAGAAATAGACAATGCAGTAACAGAATCTTGATTCATATTTGATCAGCGCTGCCTAGTTTGACAGTTTGACCGCAGTTCATGAGCAGTGATTGACAGCTGTGTTAAGACACTCCTCGGCTGTGATAGGTTGTTTTCGTACACACATGGTGGATTCTTGCAAGTGCCACCAGAAGCACTATGAGGAGATGATCTGCCTCAGGTACTACAGTGTGGATGCAGTGACATTTTCAGCAAATATGACAAAGTTTATAAAAGTTTCCAACTACAGCTTGAAATGCAAATATATACACAGGATGAACTTTGGGAGCAAATGGAAGATATTTTGTGTTTGTCTTTTTTACAAGGCGTTATTAGAGCAAGCTCAGTGGCTTCAAAATGATTTAGCCACATGCAGTTTATCCACAACAAAGTTACCAGAATATGAAATATTCATGTTAGGTCCCCTGAGAGTCCTAAGTTATGAAATATGGTGAGTTTATGAGAAAGCTACTTGGGTTAGCAGCTAGCAGGCTAAAGCACAGTCCTCATTCCCAGCCTGCCTTAAGCAGAGCCCCAGTGGGAACAGCTTGAAGAGTTCCTGAAGGAAAACAAATAGGACAGACAGGAATCTGCCATGATTTTTGAACCAAACCACTAGAGAGACTTACACTGGATGCACATTACCATCATGGTGAATTTATTTAAGAAACTCATTGAATCAAGGGGGTTTGGTCTTACTTGATAGCAGACGTGGAATACGCATTGCTTTACCAAATGTTTCTTTTCATGTGCCTTTTTATTGTTAAAAACCTGCATCACATACTAAAAGGTTGCTTCTGTTTCTGTGGTTCTACTTCCTAATTAATGGTAAGGCTACAAGACACAGATCATACTTAAAGCAATGCTAATCACTTTGTCAACAGCCTTTACAAACACATGTCCTTTTTTTTTTTTTTTATAAACAATGAGTTTGTCCTCGTGAGCCTTTTTATCCTCAGCAGTTTTATCATAGTGGTCACATCCTCTCTCTCAGTTGGGAGTTGCACAACCTTGTAATTGACCAAATCAGATGCTGTTAATTGTTTGTGAGACTTACATGTGCCTAATTACTATGAGTGTTGCTTGGCATATAAACAGCATGAGCCATATTAGGCCTTTACATCTGATCAAAGGGATGTCACTGCAGCCAAAGCTCAGCAGTGAAAGTTAATGTCAATGAGTTGTGTAATAATGTCGATGAAAATTCATTTATAATGTTCCAACCTGTTTTTGCTTTACGTGATTCAGAGCCACTGAATCACCCTTCAGTTAACATCAAGGTGTGTCTCAGCACATACCATAAAGGACGTTAGTATCATTCAGTTCAATGAAAAACAAAGGTAACTGCTCAACTACTCGCAATGCAGCAAAGATGTTCTCACTGCAACATGTCTCCACTGTTTATTCTCTGTACATTATGAAAACTACATGTGAATCAACATGTAAATCTAAATAAAGACTGTTTTTGTATTTATTCTGAGGTGTTTAATGTGCTTTATGACACTAAGAAGGATTGCTGACAGTTTATCTTGTGCACTCATAAAGATCAGAGTCCAGTTTTATGGCTTATGAGAGACTTGACAACTTCTATATCTTGCTGTTAAGCAAAATTACTTCCTCTACTATGTTGAGGACTTGTTGCCTGTCCTTAGCGGGGAAAAAAATGGGGCTAGAGCTCAGGTCCGAGACAAGAGATAAAGCTTTGGTGCAGAGGTATGCAAGTTTGTACATGTAACGACTGCACGAGACTATCGAGGGGTTTGTGTGCTCAGTGGAAAATACTTGTATTCGTACGTGCGGTTTAGCTTTGTGTCAGAACAGATGTCTCCTCGTTTCACACATTTACACAGCTCACTCAGTTTAACCAGAGCACTAACTGCTGTTTCAGTTTCAGTTGCTGTTCTCGGTTCTCACTCCACTTCCTGTTTGCCTCTGAGGCCTCGGTGGATGGCTGGCCAGTTGCCCTGACAACTGCTAACCTTATGCCATGATTAGTCAGAGTAAACAGCCTGTCTTTTGTATAGTACATCTACTAAATTTTACTCTCTCTTTTACTCTCTTTCTAGCTCTTGTGTATCCACATGTCTCCTTTTCCTCCCTCCTGTCCCCCGCTTTTATCTTTTGGACCACAAACAGTAAGAGTCATCGCAAAAAGTCCCTTCTCTACTTTCTATTCCCTCTGACAGCAGTTCTTGAAATGTTGGAAGAAGCAAAAATAGCAACTTTAAAAATATCCTTAAGTGTTTTTCAGTGGACAGTGTCAAAGTGACTCCTGTCTTGGAGCAAAGACATATCCCCTGCTGCCGTTTTTCCAGAAAAAAACAAAACATAACATACAAAAAAACCAAAAACAAACCACAACTTACACACCATATTTACAACAAATATTATGGGGCACACATAGCCATAGTTATAATATAGTGATGGTCATAATTACAGTTTACATTTTGACAAATTTTCTGTAAAGCTGTATTCTTTCATATAAGATGTACAGGTTTATATTGGGCCAAAAAAAGAAAGAAGCTAAACTGTCTGTAAACAGCAGGCATACAGTTTTGCAGTGCTCCTGCCATCTAGTGTCCAAAAGTAAAACTGCAACTTTATTCTTTGGTAAACGAGGGACAGACAGGCTGTACTACTAAATATGAATATAATGCTTATCATCATGTTCAAATGTTTAAACAAGTACCTGGATGAGTATATTAAAAATAGCATCATAAAATGCCCCTAAATGTAGAATAAAGTGCAAATAACCATATGAATCAGTTACTGAGCAACAGCTACCAGTCAAGTCAAAACTTTGGTATCCCTCCAGGGGAAATGTGGTAGCAAACAGATAAAAAAAACACATCCATCATATTAAAAACCCAACAATACTGTAACGTAACAGTCTAGACAAACACAAGGACAAACAGTACAAACATGAGATCACTTTAAACAAAGACAGTGCATGAAACTGCTAAATGCTAAACACATAAAGCACTTTGAGGCTATTAATTGTTGTGTAAACAAAACAGACTTTGTCTTTTTTGGCCTCTGAGCAGTAACCCTGTATATACAGCCTGAAGGTAGGAGCTCAAACGGTCTCTGCAGGGGGTGATAAGGACACTTCAGTAGTGCCTGGGCCTTCCTTAGGAGCTGCCTATAGCAGAGGTCAGAGAGCTGCAGCTGACTCACCACAGTAACTGGTCACTGGCTACTTTGACAAAATGGCCATGCCTTTTCTTATTGGCCAGATTTAGGTTTGCAAACTATGCTTCAATACAGAAGGACAGAACAAACTCAATGAAACTTCTATAAAAACAATCATCATTGGAGTGCACACATTAAACAAGTCCATTTTTGTGAAGAATTACACACATTGGACCTTTTTCAAAATTGCATCGTCACTTGGTTGGAACCTCAGTATCTGTTGGTTTTGGGTGGGGTGCCAACTTTCTAAAGTGACCATATCCAAAAAAGAAAACCTCTATATACCAAGAGACAAAGTCGACAACACTGAGAAGTGCAACGCCTGCTGCCGGTCACCACCGAGTGGCAACCTCTGGGGCTGAAAACTGAAACCAACAAAGTGCCAAAAACTGCAGTCCCTTGAATGACCTCTTGAGGCTGGCTCCAGAAGCTAATCGATCCACATAGACCTTCATGTTAAAATGTCCAACTTTACAGCAGAAATAAACATGTTTACAGCGTGCTACAAAAACAGATAGTTTCTAAAGCTAATTTCCCCATTCATGACAACTGTATGGGGGTTGAATTTCTACATACCTCACCCATTTACATTTTAAAGTTATGCATAATTAAGGGTGAACCACTTTGAGTGACAGGCTGTCTGCACTTCGTGTCCCTGGCTTCTTAGTCAGATCCACCCCCCCTCCTCCACAGCTCCACCCTCTCCCTCTAAAATGTTCATGTTTGGCTAGTGATGGCCAAATGAAGCCTCATGAAGCATTTTCTTTATTTTCTGAGCCCACTAGATGGCACTCTTAGTTTAAAGAGAGATGCTCA